>SSHR01000753.1:13285-50827 GCA_006518225.1 Fusarium neocosmosporiellum | reverse complement strand
CGGGGTGGCCTTACGGGGTGTTGCGGGCTCCGGGGCGCACCTCTTGGGGGGGTGAGATGCTGCGAGGTGGGGACCCTCGACTGGCCGCCGCGGCGTGCCAGTCTTGGCCAGGGTCGGGATCGCCTCCACGCGTGGGGCCACGCCTTGTGTCCAAATGCCGATCGAGGACGACAATGGCATGGCCTGGCAAGCCCTGATTTCTGCGGTGGGCAGGCCGGTTCACGCGAGAGAGCTCGTCGGCGTGTCTCTGATGGCACAGACGCTATGGGTGCCATCTCGGCCAGCAAGGCATCGCACGGCCGCAGAGGGTCAGATGGCGGACTGAGTTGGATATCAGCCCAAGCACTCTGTTCGGTGAAGCCCAGAATCGGGACTACTTTAGCCTTGGTGCTCCAAAGGGCGACGGGAAGTTTGTTAGCACAGATGGCCTCCCAGCTAGCACCTAGAGCTCGCCCGCTGCAGATAAGCTGCTGGTAGAGGTACCGTAGGTAGGTTCTCGGCCTGGAGAAAGAGTCCACACTACGACGTCGTCACGTAGCAATGAGAACAATCCGCTCAACACACCTTACCCAAGAACCTAGAGCCCGGTCGTTCCAACCTTGGCCGTTCCATTCTTCCCAAGGGGCGAGATGGAGCTTCCGTCAGAGCTGTGTGTGCCCAAGGTCGCCAAGTCAGGTACCGGGACAGGGCGGTTAGCACTATCTGAACCTACTGCCACTCTACCAGTCCACAAATGAGCAGGGTGTCACGCAGTGGAAAGGTTTGCGCGGATCCGTCCCATGTGGTTGGATATCCTCGATCCTGGCAACACCAACAACACCACAAAGTTGATGCCGGCCTGAGGGTTCCCAGAAGTCACCAGCCTAGATTGCAACCCTGCACTTCGGCTAGAAAGGGCAGGTTAATCCCCGTCCGTCTGATCCGATCGACGGTACATAGCTGTCACTCGACTCTTCGGCGATTTCCTCGCGGCTGCTGCCGGCCATCCAGGTAATTAGAGCTTGGAGTTGGCTCTCAACTCGATCTCACAATGCCAGCCCAGGGTTAATTGCTAGCAGGAGCTACAGCATGAGCTACTGCGTAGCACAGCATGAGCTGTGGTGTTGGGCGTTCACTAAAACAATCCATGGCACCCGCCCACACCCCGCCAGCGCCAGTGGCGAAGAAGGGCCCCCATCCAGCCAAGCTTTGGCGTTTCTCCCTCTCTCCATCTCCACCTCCACCTCCCTTCCGCTCCTCCAACACCCCATCCATCTCGACCGACCATCGGCCGCATTTCAAATTCAAACATGATCCTAGTCATCATCATGGATTTTCCAAATCCGCCGCTGGAAGGGAGCATGTGAAGCACACCCACTTGCCAGCAGCGCTTACTTGGCACAGACGCTGTCTGCATGGCTAAACCGCCTGACACCGGACGAATTCTGCGTCTATCCACCACCGGCTGGACGTCGACACTAACAAGCACAGTAGCTTGAAGGTACGGATACCCAACGGTGGACGTTGCTTGCTGTCTTCGCAACGGCAATTGGGTGTCTCTTCAACGCCAAGTCAGAGCCAATGGCTCCTACACATCCATCCATTGCTGATGCCCTCTCCCGCACGCTCCCACACAAACACACGACCGCTTCGCTATCTAGGTTGCAGTCACACCCGCATGCCGGCCCTGTCCATCTGTCGCGGCACCCCACTCCAGAAAATGCACGACACAGGAGATCGCGGGAACTGACGAATGAGACGGCCCTCTTTCAGGCACCGCGCGAAGGATCCAACGACAACTGAGCGAGAGAAAGGGGACGGGGACAAAAAGCAAAACCACAGCAAGAGACTTCTCGCACCAAGGCATGCAGAGTTGATCAAATCCACTCGCACCCCGATTCGGCTCCAGCCAGCAGTTCTCAACCTCGACCTGGACTGGCAGCTTTAAGGGTCGAGGGTTTCCGTGCGTTTCCAGTGGCAAGATCGCCGGCCGCCAAGCGCCTGGCCTTGTTTGCATGCAGCCGTCGGCTCATGAGCGTGCTCGTGAATCGGAATCCTCGTCACTGAATCCCCTCAGTTACAGAAGCAGGAGATGGCTCCCCAAACGCCAAGCAGGCGGCCAAGCGTCTGTTTTACCAAAATACGCTCCAAACATGCACATCCTAGTCCGCGGCTTGCGCCAACATGTCTCTATCCATTTATGGCCCTCTAAATGGGTTTCCAAGGGCGACAGACGAGGGTTGTCGAGGTCTATTGTGGTCTGGCCTTGGGTCCATGGCCGTCTAGAACACATCGGCTAGGCAAATGCCACCCACGTTCTCCTGACAAAGCGAGGGCTACAGGCCCCGTTCTACCTTAGCTGCTCATGCCCTCATACATGCCTATGCTGGATACAATCATGTTGCTTATCTGAGACTGTGCGAACAGGGCAAAGTCTTCTGTGGATGAGGTGGGGCATCATCTCGAACCACCATGAGCGAAAAGGTTGTATTCACGGGTCCATGGGGCTCTCGCAAAGCGGTTGTTTCTGGACAGCCGCTTCAAGCGTGTGCGTCCCGTTCTTCTCGTTTAACCTGAGTTCATCTCCCCCAAACCACCGGTTCTCCAGCCTCGTGTGCTAAGGCCCAATCGCCATAAAGCTCCTATGGCGTCCGAGCCCGCGCCGCAGATCATCTCCAGATTCGATCGGCGCTTTCCCCAAACCTGCACAGCTCCCAACGTCATCTTCCCTGGGAATCTCAGGGCCACGATCTGATGTTCGACCCCTGCGCCCTGGCTTTGCCCCAAAATACTTGGTTGCCGTGAGCCCATACCGGCAGAGGCCAGCAGAGCCTTGCCAAGCCGCCGCGATGAAGTCATCGCTGACCGACGACCAAAGCCAGGAGCAGGGTTCAAGGGGTATCAATTCTTCAATTCAGGTTATACATCGTCTACTAACCGCCAACGATGTAATAGTCAGCCTATCTCGAACTATCCTTCATTTTTCCACAGGTTGAACAGGTCCACCATTGCTTCTCCATCTCCGTCCCACAGAAGCTACACTGCCATGTCTGAGGGACTGAGGAAGCTTTCGCCGCCGGGCTTGTGACACGTGAGGCGGTAGTGCTCTGCTGTCGATCTCGGGGTGGGCTCTGAGTCAAGTCGACAACAACCGGTCTTCTTCCAGGCTTTGGCGATCTGGATCGGCGATTGTCCATGGCCTGCGTTGCCTTTGCGGGCCGCTCCATCCCGCAAGCATCACAACAGAGGAAGGTTGCGGGATTGTGTAGTGTGCAAGTGTCGCATGTCCATCCTCGAGGTTCTCTCGCTGCAACGTTGGAACCATGTCCCTCTCTCTCGACCGTATTGCCCAAAGATCGTCTGGGCCCCGAACTACTGGGCCCCCCTTGGTCTCCCATCACTGCACCACCGCCGTTGCCAGTTGGATTGTTCGCGGTTGGGGGTATATAACTGCTTCCATACTTGGCCTGTTCATCTTCCTGCACCAACTCCCAGAGAGCCTGCGCGATGGCTGCGTCATTGGCCTCATCCTCTTCAGCCTGTGTTCGGAAGCCGTTCCTTGTAGCGGCATCAGCAATGTTCCGGATCTGAGACTCGTCGAGGTTATCCGTTGCACAGCCCCTGAGCGTCCTGTTTCGTCGCTCAGCTGCATCTGCAATGACGCTGCGAATATTCTCGCCCGGCCGTGGACCAGCTCCTCCCAAACGCTTTCCAGAGCCCGTACCACCAGGTCGAGCTCGACGCTTCTCAGCAGCTTCTCGCGCCAGTCGACGGGCTTCGCGTTGGGGCATTCTGGAACCTCCCAGCCGGTGTCCCTCGGACAGGAACCCTTCGCCAGTATAACCCTTGAGAACCAGGCCTTGGTGTTCGTCACGGAGTTGGTCCCAGAGAGCGTGGAATTTTGAATCGTGGGCATCGTGCACGATGTGCGATAGCTCGTGGAGCATAGTATCAACGACGCTCTCGATGGACATGAACTGGTTCCGGTCGCCAGCATGCCGCAAGCGCAGGCATATCTTCATACCTCGGTTCACATTGAGACCTATATCCATGTTCAATATGGGTTGCAGTTCTACAGGAGTCATACACACAAACCTAGGAGGTTGCCCTGCTCGGGGTAAAACTCGGCCAGCTCCCGGACCTTCCAGTTGCGAGCTCTCATGATGGGTTTGACCAAAGAGGCCACCTTTTTCAAAGTATGCAGTGCATCGCTTGCTCTCGGAAAGCTGTTCAAGTGAACGTACGAAAGTACCAACGCATCGTGTTCGGGCATCGTTGTTGAGGTTGTAGCTACCAGTCTCGGCAGCGAGCTCTGAGGTGAGAAGTGCAAATATCACGACGGACAAATGGGTCAACGGGTGTATGCTGAAAACGACGGTGATGTCGATTAACTAGCGATTGTGGGCATCAGTTAACGATGATTATCGACTCATTTCTGTGCCAGTGATGATGATCTGGCCACGTCAAGTGACAGGTGCCTTGAGCCGTTTGCCCCTCAAGGCAGTTGAGCATACGTTCAGTGTTGGAGGTCGTTGGAGGCTGACGGAATCAGCCTAGAAATTTCCCGGTTTCTCTATGCGATGACTAATCACTATCGCAGACAACGAACATCCATGAGCTCATTCACTTCAATTCTACCCGAGTCGAAGCGGATATCGCCAGGTAATGTGGCCGGGAGCCTGTTTCGTATTATCATCTGGTCAGATCTTTTTTGTCGTCTGCTGAAGTGAGCCCTTTTCCCATAACCCCGATGAGTTCCATGTCAGGGTCATCTCATTCCGGCTTCCTGGCCATAGCCCTCAGTCTAACATAGGAAATCATCTCTCCTCCTCCTGGGTTCCGGCAAACTTCACGCAGTACCTCCACGCACTCTTGTACCGCTGCTTCTCTCTCCACTTGCCCTGGAACAGCATCTAGCAGTTTGCTTGCCATCAGTCGTATCCAGCCTTCGACGCCACCCTTATCAGCGGGTGTAGGCCGCCACTCACGCTCGGCCCGCTCAACCACAAAGCCTGCCTCCTCCAAGAACTTTGTCGCCCAAGCTTCGTCTGGGAAGAACCACGGGTCGGCGGCCAGTGCAGCTTTCATTCCGACGCGGCGAGCCACGGCGCCAAGGGCCGCTGTCCGCATCTCAGAGACGTTTCCGAGACCGCCCATCTCAAACACAAAGGTACCACCTGGTGCCAGAGCTGCATACACGCCCTTGAAGAACTGGGCTCTGGTGTCCTCTGGCCGCAGGATCCAATGCATGGCTGCGTTGGAGAAGGCTTTGGTGAAAGTTCCTTGCTGTAGCTCTGGTTTAGAGACGAGCTGGGTCGCATCGATAGCTATAGCAAGTCAATACACCGAATCAGGAACAACAAAGTTATGTTCTGCACGACGCTAGGTGCTTACTTTCAAAGGTAGAGTTCTTGGAATCCTTGCAAAGTTCCCGGGCAGCCTCGATCATGCTAGGCGAGCTATCAATGCCGTGCATCGAACCACTGCCTTGGGCCAGGATCTTGGCGAATTCGACATTCAATATGCCATCTTGGATGGTCAGCTTGGGTCGGCCAAAAAGGAGATAAATATTCACCGCCACATCCAATATCGAGAAGGGCATCATCTTTCTGGAGGTCCAACCATTGAATCACTTTTGTCGCAAGCTTGGGCACAAAAGACGCCGAGTTCTGGTAGGCCTATCGCGCGTGTAAGTGATGAAGCCATCACCGAAGAAGTGGGGAACGCACCTTGGAAGACCACATATCCTTTTCTTGAGCCATGACTGCAGCGTAGCAAGTGATTGATCGAGTAATTGTGTTTGGGACTTTGTATTCAGATCAAAGGGACGTCCTGCCTTTTTTATACCCGAGGACCCGTTGCTTGCTTACTGCTGGTGAGGAGAAGCTCTTGGAGCTCGCGCCGAGATCGGAGTCGTGAAACTACCCTGCAAGACTACATTTCCACCCCCAGATATTGACCGTCCAACATCATGACCTAAAGCGTGGGTTTGATTCGCTAAAATACAGATCCGGCATAATCGGCACGTCAATCTGGTCTACGTCAGGTCATGATAGGACTAGCTACATATTGCCACCGGTTGTCGGTGAAATTGGGCCAACTGTCGCTCCAGATCTGTCTCCGAGATAGCATACCCTAACCCCATCAACTAGATGGAAATCCTATCCAATACCCTGGTATTTAATCGAGCTCCAGCAGGGGGAATCGGTCTTCACCCAAAGCATCCTCCACTCTCTTCATGATTGCCAATACCTTTTCCTCTTCCAGTCGGCGGCCAACAACCTGGACACCCACGGGCAAGCCATGCATGGCGTCTGCGTCGTAAAGCTTGTACGCTCCCTGGGCAACACCATTGAGACTCTTCAGCTTGAACCCGGCTGGCAGTTGATCCTTGGCCTTGTCAACATGTGTTATTGGCAAGACGCCAGCGGAGTAGTCGAGCTATAGCAGGTTAGCCTATCGCAATGAAAGTGCAGCTAGAGCAACATACCAAGTTGAACATGAAAGTATAGCCGCAGCTACTGCAGGCGTCATGCATTCCCTTGTGAGGGACAGCCGGTGTCGCGTTCGGGGGGGTTATCAAGCAGTCGACACCAGACTTGTCCCACCAGTCAAACCACTTCCTCTTATACAACTCACGCTTGGCGTTGAGTTGCCAGATCTCGCTTCCAGACTGGGGATGCCAGTTGCGCAAGAGCCCTGCCCAAACAGGATCTCGTCGGACATACTTGACCCAGAGATAGTGCAGGTACTTGAGAGGTCGAGGTAGGTTGAAGTAATAGGTCATCTGAGCTGCGCCGCGATCATTCCATTCACCCCATCGGAAGAACGACTTGACTGTTTCCAGACCGTCGCTACAGAGGAGAATGGACGCAAGGCATAGAGCTTCATACGGGGAAGGAGGGTCGATTTCGACAATTTCATGACCTGCTTTTCGGAGAGCGGCTTCAGTGATTTCCAGAGCTCTCTTGCAGGCAGGGCTTGGATCCACGACGCCGTCTGTTCGAAGAATGCCAACTCGGAGACTCTTTTTCTCCGAGAAATTCCGCTCAATGTCGGACCTCCAAGGAAGAGGGTGACAGGAGTAGTCGTAAGTCCAAGGCTTCATTTGAATAATTGATCGAGTGAAGTACGTCAAGTCGTTCAGTGTTCGTGCCATGGGGCTATAGACTGCTGGCACGCCATCTTGACCGGGCATGCTGGTGACCATGCCTGTCTTGAGCCACCTTCCAGTCGAACACTTGAGAGCATAGATTCCCGAGAAGTGAGCTGGGCAGCGAACACTTCCCGCGACATCGCTTCCAATACCGATGCGACCGCCGAGAGCAAGAAGGGCACCCTCACCTCCAGTGGAGCCGCCTGCGGTGTACTTGTTGTTGTAAGGATTCGAAGTCTCTCCCCACACATCGTTGGATGATTCGAAGCTCAGAAGTGTGATGGGCACGTTGGTCTTGACATATGGCACAGCGCCAGCGTCCTTGAGCATCCTCACAGTGTTGCCATCAAGCTTGAGAGGCTTCCTCACATGGGTGCTCATTCCGACTGTGCTGTCATAGCCAGCAACCTCGATGGTATCCTTCAAGCTCACAGGGATACCGGCCAGAGGCCCCTTGAAGTTGATGGAACCATCAGACAGCCACTTCTCAGCAGAAGAAAGCAAGACCTCTGTTACACAGTTGGTCTTTTCATGCGCTTTGAGGGCAACTTTGCCATAGGTGTGGAGGTAGTCTGCGGCCTTGCTAGAGTCCTTCTGTACATCTTGGACTAGTTCCTCGATGGGCTTGTTGACGATCTCCCGGTCCAAGGCACTGAAGGGGGCATGGTAGGATGTAAGGCCTTTGATACGGCTTGCACGTTGTTCTTGTTTGAACTGACTAACATGGTGTTAGTTGGATGGACGTTAGACTAGATTGGACATGACGCAGAGGTATATGTAACCTCTGAAGAAACACTGACCAGTCTCGCCGATGTTGTAGATAGTCCAAGAGAAACATGGTTGTGTATGTGGGGCCGGGTATATAAGCAAGCAAGACTGGGACTGGGCAAGCAAGAGGGAGGAAGAAACTCAAGGAAATTTGAAAGTTGAAAAAATAATAAGTTGAGGAAAATACAAGATCAGTGAAAGTCGTATAAGAGTGTTAGACAAGAGGCAGATGGTCACGGGATATCAAGATAGGCAAGAGTCGCCGAGCTCCGATCCGGCTGAGTAACCGGGGGTGGAACCGCTGATAGCCGCTGAGCCATTGGCTCCCCCGCAGTCCAACTCCGTCCATTCAGAGGGGCCGTGCTCCACTTTCCGGCAGTCGTCCCCAGACCGAGATAAGGAGCCATCCGATGATGAAGATCCGAAGACGGTCAGCTTTGGGTCTCAGATTCGTACAGAGAAATAGGAACATATCAAATCCCTTTTGAATGATCTTTTCAAGAGTTCCCATCCTCATATCTCCTTACCATTTCGCGTATCTGAGTGAAAAGGGGAATGACATGAGAATTCCAAATCTTGGTGTCCTGTGGAGACGAGACCCATCCACTTTCACGCCCTTTATCTTGTAGTTGATCACTTGTGGCTGGACATCCATGGTTTGCACGTACTCGTTGAATGATAACGATTCTAGCACGAGGAACTCGCCGGCTAACAGTGATTAAGAGTACTTCACACTTTGCGAAGTAGGACAGTTGTTGCTCACATGGACATTGCCCCAGTTCACGGACCCATTACCTATCACTCCCATCCCTGGCTTGAACAACCTGAAAGCGCTTTTACGTAACGCGGGCAGTACAAAGCATGCCGAGGGAAAGGCATCATGAAGATGTAGTTAATTTAAGCGATTCTATCACGTGGTATACTGAGCACCGTTGGCGGAGTAGACCTGAAAGGCGCTTGGCAGTGTGGTCTCCAACACCCACCCTGGAGCCCTGGACGCATGTCATGGGTCCATCCATCAAAAGGCTTCCATTCCCGCCCTGTCTTAACAGCCCTCTCATGTAAGATAGCGATAGCGATAGTGATCCTGCGATTTATGACTAAGCCAGGTTGCTGCATGAATTGGAAAATTTAACGACATCTTGGTTTCCACCAACTTCATGGGATAGGTAAATGCGTATTTAGAACACCTCAAGCTAGTACATCACCTACCTCATTAACATTAATTTTCAGAATGTAGAAATTGAAGATACATAAAAAAGCGCCTTGAAAGAGCCCAACCGGATAGTCCAATGCTTCGTGGATTGGTTGCTGTGAATCAGTGCTAACGATGTCTCAGCAGAAGTAGTTAATTACCGTCAACGAATGCAACAATAGTTTGTTTACCATATAACCACCTTGAATGCCCCTGACTCTTTCCAAGAAATTCATCATAGCACGGCATCTTGACAGGGCATTGCTCATCCTTGCAGTCGGTCAAGTCATGCGGGATCTTACCGGCTAGCCGGCCACCGGAGCAGTATACCCCGATCTCCGCGTCGGAGATCGGGTGGCCCGTGCACCACACCTCTGCGAACTTGGCAATCAGAAGCTTTTCCAGCTCTCCACCCACCGTCCGCATGAAGCAGCCCAATACCGACCCCGTCATATGAACTGAGTTGAAACATCTTTCCTCTGACATCCAACCGCCATCATGTCGGCCGGCGACCAGCACTTCTTGGACGTGGTAAGTTGCGCCGGCTTCTCCGCTTGACGTCTCGTAGTTGACCATGTCCCCTGCAGCTGTCAAATGCCATCCCACCCCAAGTCCGCCAGTACACCGACAATATTACCGGCATAATCGAAAAAAATGTCGACCGCGCCGCCGAAGTCGTCAGGGAAAACCTCTCGACGTCGCAATGGATACCCGAGTCTGTGAGGCCTACGCCTCCCTTGAAGCCCGTTGTCGAGGTCGTTTCCCTGTCCCGCTCCGAGAGGCTGGTAGACTGGGCGGTGAAGCATAAAATTTTGACGGGCATCGTCGTGGTCGCGTGCGGAGCCGTCGCCTACAAGGGCTACCAGGCGACTCGTTCTTGCAGAAAGACGAGGAGAGCAAAGAGGGCTAGGAATGGCGGCCGCACAGAGGTCATCGTCATCGCCGGCTCGCCGAGTCTGCCCTTGACAAGATCTCTTGCTCTGGACATGGAGAGGCGGGGATTCATGATCTACATTGTCTGCAACGCTGCCGAGGATGAGTCTATGGTCCTTGCTATGAAGAGACCAGATATCCGACCCTTGAGTATCGACACTACAGACGTGAGTCTTCTGATTTTGATATCAAAACCAAATGCTGACATCGACCCCAGCCACCCAATGCCGGCGCTGCCATCGAGCATTTTGCTCTCTTTCTCCAGTCACCTCAAGCTCCTGGACCCGGAATGAAGCCAAACCAGCTCACTCTGAAGTCTGTCATTCTCATCCCAAGCCTTCACTACCAGACTTCTCCCATCGCCACTATTCCCCCGTCCAGCTTTGCCGACCTCTTCAATACCCACCTCCTGCAGCCGATCCTCACAATCCAGGCCTTCCTGCCCCTGCTCACCTCGCGCCTGAACCCTATCGGAGAGAGATGGGTCCCTCCCAAGGTCCTTGTGTTTACTCCTTCCATCATCTCGTCCATTAACCCGCCTTTCCATGCCCCGGAGGCGACTGTCTGCTCGGCCCTTTCTGCTTTTACCGAGGTTCTCACTGCCGAACTTCGACCTCTCGATATCCCCGTTACCCACATGCAACTCGGTACCTTTGACTTTTCCAGCTTTGTGCCCGTTCGAGGCCATGGGCAGCAAGGTCTTGTCAAGTCTGGAAACCCCGAGTCACCTCTCGTATGGCCTGAGGGTGCCCGACATGTTTATGCCAAAAACTTTGTCGCACAGACTAGCTCTGCCATCTCGGGAGGCCGTATTCGCGGCTTGAGGGGCAGCTCACTGCGAAGCCTCCATAACTCGGTATTTGATGTGATCGATGGCTCCATCATTGCCGACTCCGTGCGCGTCGGGCTTGGCGCCAGCGTCTACGGATTTGTCGGACGATGGGCCCCCAGAAGCCTCGTCTCGTGGATGATGGGGATCCGCCGGGTGGATGAGCTGTCCACCTGGAAGACGAGCTCGTACGAGGGCTCTGAGGCTGACGAGGAGAGCGAGAACGGAGACGCCGAGGGAGGAGAGACATCGACCGAGTTCGTCGCCGTTCCACCCGAGTCCAACGTTTGGGGCGGCCATGAAACCGAGGGAGCTCTCTGGACCCCTCAGACGTCCGAGACCTCCTGAACGAGGAACTCTTGATGATTCTACACAGGTCATCTAATGGATCTAATGTGTACCGCAAATAACGAGGGGACATGGAAGAAGGATTCATTCTGCTACAATAGACGCCGTCACGACTCCAATGATTATGTTATGCTATACAACCTGACTCGCACAAAGATTGGTGAAAATACATATTGATTTACTCTATTTATCATCTCATGACCACTTGAATTTGCAAGATGTTCCTCAGGAACCCGAGGCCCAGGAACTAATTGGGTATCATTGCCATTAAAATATCAAGTAGACAAAGCCTTTTATACCATATCCTTAGTGATCTCGTCTGCGCCATTCGCCTTCTCTTCTATGTTGGTCAGATCCTTAATGACCTCTTCCACGGAATCGTCCCCTGCCGCGCCATTTGCCTCCTCGTCCGTGTCGGCCGCCGTGCCTCCCTCCATCATCCCTGTCTCTGTCCCGATCTCGATCTCTATCACGGTCGCGGTCTCTGTCTCTTTGCTGCTCACGCGGCCTGTCCATTTCCTCATCCCGTGACATCTCCATCCGAATATCCTCGTCCTTCTTCTCTTCCGACTTGAGGGTCGGCTTCTCCAGGTTCTTGGACCACTTGGGATGCGCGCCCTCCTTGCAATCCGGACCATCGGGGCAGAAACCAGCAAGGTAAAAGGCACAGAGCTTGCGGCGAACATGTTTCTTTGAGCAGTCGGGTCCCAGTGGGCAGAATCCCATGTCGTAGTGAGGACAGGGCGGCAGCCGACTCTGGGGATCGATGTGAAGGTACAGGCATTCGTCGCCGTTCGAGCAGTATCCGTTGCGCATGAAGAAGTTGCATTCGGGCATCTTGCGCAGATTATACTCGTGGAGGAACTCGCAGTGCTCGCCCTTCTTGCACAGGCCGCGCAGCCAGTGCTTGCAGACGAGCGAGTTGAGGCCGCCCGTGGGCTGCGCCGTCTTCGCATCGGAGACGTGGCGCTCGGAGCATCGTGTGCCGTTGGGGCAGTGCCCGGACTGGAAGGCCTTGCAGATGGGACGATCGGGAGGTAGGCCGACCTGGTATGTTCGCCGGAGGAAGGGCGAGAAGCGGAAGTTGTAGGGGGTCGCCGAGTGGTTGAGGATGGCGGATGCGGCAGACTCGACGGCGGTGGGCATGTTGGGCAGGAGGCCGAGGCCGTTGTCGGCGCAGGAGTAACCTCTATATGTCACTATTGATGCGTATTTGTTACTTGAGCGCGAGTGCTGAGTATATTTTGCCGCGAGGAGAGGACCTTGGTGTTGATGTCAAGGTCGAGGACAGGGTTGACAATTTCACCACGCGCGGAAAGCTCCAGCAGCTTCAAAGCCCGTGACGATAGGCGCCTGCGGTGTGGGGAACCTTTGTCAGCGACCAAGATCGCCGCTAGTGGGCGCCACCCACCAGCTCCAGCTCCAGCTCCAGGTCGAGTTCCATAACAATTTGGGGAGCATGAGAACTCAACTCGCATGATATGTAACTATCCAAGCTTCATAAAATCGGGGTTTATTAAATTGGAGTATAAAAACTCTTCTGTACTAACGCACTGATGAACCAAGGCCAATAAACATGTGAGCGACCCAATTGCCAGTCCACCGTTGTTGGCCGATATTGGCGACTGCCCCAGTTCCTCGCCCTTACCTTCCTGCGACATCTTGTGACTATCCATATGATCTCAACCCCCACGTTCATCTTTGGAACCTCCATCAATCTCAGAAGAAAATTCATCAATCATTAAAGTCATGCTTGTCCAGCCGCCCAATCCAAAGTACCAATGATCACAATGGACCAAAGGTGAGAGCTCAGATCGAAGCACGGGTGTGCTGGACCTTCTGACCCATATAGAAATGGCAGTTCACATACCGACGGATTGAACTGTTCAAAAGGCTCTCGCGAGCGCGGCTCACCATCTCGTGTCTCTGCTCTGGTGTCATCCCCAGGGCAACCAATGGCTTGGCCGCAAAAGCTTCGAGACATTCCGAGATATTGGCCTGCATTAGTGTTCCCACGGTCCTCGACTTCTTGTCCCCTGGCCATGACGAGAGAGGAACCTTCTTGGCCACCATCTGGATGCGCCTGAATCCTGCACGCTTGAGGGACTGCTTGATATCGTGCTTGCCAAAGCCGACACACCCGTGCTTGCGCATGCCCTCGGCGCAGGTGTCAAAGAAGATGCGCAATGGATCATCTTGCTTCATGGTGTTGTCGTCGCAGAGCACCGAATGGTCGAACTCTTGAAACTCGATCCACCCTCCATACCTGAGGTGTCTTTATTCTCGTCAGCGATGTACCCTCGATATCTCGGTATCAAGTTGCTCACTCGTGGGCATTATCGACCACGGCATCGAGGTCGAGAAGGAACCCGGCCACCCCCCTGAGGTGGACCAGGTCAAAGTTGTTTCCATGCGTCCACTCTGGATCCTCGCAGTCTTCGACAAACATCTGGGCATTCAACGGCATCGATTCGGGCTGGATGGGTGATAGATCAGTTCCGACGACACTCGCACCTGGGTACAGGTCGGCCACTGCAGAGATCAGTGATGGTTTCGTGAAGAAACTTTGGAAAAGCGTTACCGTCTATGGCCCATGTCCCTGAGATCAACGTCAGCATGAAGCCACCAAGTTTTCGTGATACTAACCGGTTCCTGTGCCGATGTCGATGATCTTTCGTGGAGAGTCGCCGATATCCGACAAGAAGAGTTTACCACTCTAAAGTGATAGACTCGTTAGCAGTCGAACCGACCCCAGGTCCCTCAAGCTTGTGTGTCATGGTACGCACAAGTAGATGGAGAAACAGAGCATGTTCAGTTTCCTCACGAAGCTGTTCTCCGCTATCGTTGGGGAGGGGGTACCGCCCGCTCATGTAGCTGTGATACCGCCGGCCACACTCGTACTCATAGCCATGAATGCTTGGAGGTAGCGAAGTGGAGCGGCTCGAGCTCAGATCCCAACGCGAACATTCGGACCTCTCCTCGTCATAGACAAGTTCGAACTCATCCGTGTCTTGATCTGTCGGCGTGTATGTGGACTCTATCCCTACGGTCGAAATAAGCGAGAAAGAGCGGGTGTCGTCGTCTTCCATCGTGCCAAACGGTTCCAGGGCGAAGGATAGAGACTCGGGTGGCAAGGGGAATAGACAGGATCTGAGGTTCGGTACGCTTTATTACGGCGGGAATCATGTCCTCTTCGGTTGCGGCAACGCCACTACCTTGGCCATTTCTGTGAAACGACCAACTGCGACAGGTGCACAAGACCAAGAACTCCAATCAACATATGCAAGAGGTCATGAGGATATTACACGCTTCCATGACGGAGGGCCCACCCTGATGGACGCCCTTTGGTTGCCGGTACTGGTCTTCGACAAAGGGATTCGCACTTGGTGTGCCCTACGATCTAATACGTACATACCGGCGCTAGTTGTTGGTGATGAGTTATGCGGTTGGCGCACGAAGGGACTCTGCGATTCGGCTGTTAGGTTCAGTTTGCGCGAAGGAGGGGCGGAGTTTGTTTGCTTCACCTGGCCCAAGCGGCGACACAGTACGGAACGAATGCCAAAGAGCCTTTCTGGAGAGCCGAGGGACAGTCGAATACACTTTCAGAGTGCAGAGAGTTTCTATCTGCGAAGTGTCTGAAGTATATTCTTCCAGAGGTTGAGCGGGAGGGTACTAATAACAGCTCTTCTATATCCCTCCTCGAAACGGAAACGAGAACTGACAACGGATCGGTTGGGCAGATCCGAGAGACTCGGCCTAGGCCCGATGGACCAGGGTTGGGCAAACATGCATCTGCGCTCGCTTGCCTGCTGCTGTGCGAGGTCTTCTACTGAGCCTCGCAGAAGGCCTCGCAGAAGACTGGCAGACTACCCACCACCTCGCGGGTCGGCTTCGGTCTCACATGCTGCAAGACTCGATGCTCGGTCTGCTATTCTCATTACCTATTCGCCAAACCTTGGTACGTCCCGCATCGACATTGCCCGCCCACCGGGTAATGGGCATCGGCTATTTTCCCCCATGCCAGCCGACAGGTATGCACGTCGGACAGCTCAAGGCCGAGATAATGCAGCCAAGTCGAGGTTGGCTGGGGTGCAGATGAGCCTGGTGAGCTTATTGGTTTCAGTTCCTTGTGGTGTAATTACTCTACACAGGACTGTTGGAGAGCTCTCTCGTGTCTGTGCTAAATGCAGCAGTTAAATTTGCATATGCTGAATGTAACATCATCTCGGACTTGTGCGAAGCTGACATGGAGGATCCGAATCGCCAACATGGCATCACACAACATTCCCGGTACGACGTCACGGATACAAGAGGGCCAGAGCCCCATGTGCACCTAATCAATCCGTACATCCGGGGCGCGGCCGAGGCTGTGCGCATTAAACAATGGATCGAAATAAAGCAACAGCTCTCTGAATGCGGCGACGGGGAAACACTCCGAGGGGCTCCTGATGGCTTCACCTCTCCGTTTGAAGCTAAAAACAGAAAAACAGAGCATGACAGCGTGTCATACAGCTCCACAGAGTACGTACCGGGGGCTCTGCACACACTACCGAGACATTTGATTTCAATGGAATTCCTTCTGGGCTTTGCAAGCTGACTTGGATGGGGTTGGACGTTGGCTGTGTGGTTTCTGGAAACGACGCTAACAGTTGTCTCCCCTCCCAGCGCCGCGCCGCCCCAGCAAGGATCCATGGGATTCTGATGTGCCAGACATCTCTGCAGGGTTGCTTAAACCCCGGGCTGCCATGCCAGCCATGTGGAGGAAACGCCGGCGGCTTGTCACGCCAGTACGGACGTCTGAGCCAGAGTCTGGAGTTGGCAGTTGGCGAGAGACTCTGCCCTGCGTATACCTTGGGAGGCCGCTAGCCCCGGTGGCTGGTCTCAAGTTGACATCCAGATGATGCAGGATGGCGGCACGTCACGGTTTCTGAACGAGCAACCGAGTGGGCCTGGGTCTTGGTTGGAGGTTTCGGGGATGGCGGAGGGAAATGGAGATGAGAAGGCCCAGGCTCAAAGCTCAAAGGCCTCACGGGTTATTAGGATGATTCATGGCGAGCAGCAGTGAGGTTTAGGGCCTGGTCCCGGCTCAACTTGGCTGTCAGGGCGAGCAGCTTGCAAGGACTGGGAGCTGAAGAGAAGGTGTTTCACTCCACTGAATGTTGCGCCCAAATGGCCAGCATCCCTGGCCGTTTTTTTAATTATGGAGCCAATCTCACCATTTAGTGCGTTCCAAGTGTTCGTCGACCTTCCAGAACTTCGATGGCAGGGCGAATCCGTGGAGCCGCACGGCTGTCGACGCCCTTATCGGAGGCTGTTGGGTCTGGCTCGGCGCTTCTGGCACAACATCCCCTCGCCCCGGGAACCTAGACCCCTGGGATTGTCCTTGATGTCCTTGACCGTCGTGGATTGTCCCGGTCCCCAAGATGGATGGAGGTTGATGAGACATCGAGGACAGCCAACACTAATGCTGCTGAGAACAAGTCCCATCTTGGTTGAGACTGTTTCACCCCTTGGATCACGCCGATTCTTCAGCAGGATCAGTCGCTCTGATCCTGCTGCGGTTCCGGTTCGAGCCCGGTTCGAAGCCGAGCCCTGGTGGCTCACGACAATGCCTTCTTGAAACCAAACTCCAGAGCCAGTCGCATTCGGCGACTTATACGGGGGAGACTCGTGCACGAGGCACCCCGCCGTCCCATAGCCGCACGTACGTACGCACGCACGCACTCACGCTCACAACAAAGGCGCGCACCGAAGGCTCATCTCCCAAGGACGGGACGGCGTCTGCTCGGCTGGGTTCTCGGTGGGCAATGCTCGAGGGCACGCACAGATGTACGTGTCTCGTCTTACTGGCCTGTCATTGTGTTTCATCTATTTTTCCCTCTACCCTTTTTACGACAGGGCTGTATCGTGGTCCGGGGAGGCCGCGGCTTGTCAGTGTCAGTCATTATCAATGCTTCGCTTCAACCACCAACAAGCACGGCCGAGGGACAGCTCCTCTGGTGCCTCGGGCGTCCTCAATGAGGGACGTGACGCGGACAGGCAGGGCAGGGCAGGGTTCTTGAGCTCTTCTCTTTACGCGAGGGAAAGAAGAAACGAGAGAAAGCGGCCTCGCCCGAATGTCCCGCTTCTGTCCAGCACTGGCCTGCCAAGCGCCATGGGGTTGTTGTCATTTGGTGATGGATGGATTACAGAGGTTTACCATGACCAAATTGGCGTGGTCCAAGGCTGGCCCGAGGCTGGTTCGAGGCTCGATGATTGGGAGAGACGGACTAATGACAGCCATCAGCAAGGCGGTCCAACGGACACAGGACCCTTGAAGGCTCAGCTTTACTGTCGAAGCAACGATTGCACAATTCTCATCATCCATACATTTCTGAACGACTCCCCGCAATTATGTCATGCATCATGGATGGTTTCGCCGTATCCTGGACCCTCCCGTAATTTGGATACCGGACGGGACCCTGCTCCACCAGCATCAGCCGCCCTGCCCAGCCAAGCCGGCCCTCGATCCTCTGCCCGGCCGGGCTTGTTCGCTCGTTATGAGCTGGCCGCCGTCCATCCATCCATCCATTGATTGTTATATAGTCGACCAATCCTTCTTGGCCGCAGCCATGATGCTCCTCGGCCTCGTTTGGTGCCTAACCTTGTTCTCCAACTCATCAATTCCCCCTCCTTGAAGCTCTAAGCCATCGGGCTGGTTGTTGGAGCATGACCTTTGCGCGCAGCATTAAAAGACAAGACACATCCGCACACAATTCAATCTTTGCAGACTCTGTCCTGGGTCATTCACTCGCTGCTTGAACGTCTATTGCCTTTGGTTTTCTAGATTTCGCCTCTTTAGTCGCCCATCATGAGTTCTTCTCGCAAGTCGCGGATCGCGTCGAGCATGTCCAATGTCATGTTCACCAACGCCGTCTACTTCCCCAACTACCGGATATACCAGGGCGACACACCGGGGATGCTCAACTACAGCTGCATCAACCATGTTTACTATGCGTATGCCAGTGTCTCAGCCGATGGTGGTGTTTTTGTAAGTTTCGCCCATCGTCATCATGTGTCGGGCGGCCGGGGATAAGTACTGACTCGGATCCCTGCTCCAGCTGAGTGATGAATGGGCGGACGCTGGAGCGCCTGTCGACGGTGTACAAGGCGGGCTGGGCTCCCTGATGCATCTCAAACAGAAGCATCCTCACCTCCGAGTGGTTCTGTCTGTTGGAGGCGGCAATTCGTCAGAGGTCTTCCCCTTGGTGGCCTCTAGCACGCTGCTGCGTGATAACTTTGCCCGGTCAGCAAGGGGCCTCGTTGAAGCCTCTGGCCTGGACGGAATCGACAGTAAGTTGTAGCTGAAACAACGTCTTGGGTCGTCGTCTTGCTGCGGATGAGATGCTGACCGTGTCTCCCGTGATAGTTGCGTGGGAATACCCATGCGATGCGCAGCAAGGTTACGACTTTCTCGCGCTGCTGGCGGCCATCCGTATTCACCTCCCTGAGGAGCACTACATTCTCACGGCCGCACTGCCCGCCAACAAGGCCATCCTGCAGTTTCTCGACCTGAAGCTGATAACCGAGTACCTGGACTTTATCAACCTGATGGCGTACGACTTCTTTGGCAGCTGGACACCAAAGGCAGGCCACCATTCGCAGCTGTACGCCATGAACAAGGAGGAGACGTCGGGATCAGCGGGGGTTTCGTATCTCATGTCCAAGGGGTTCCCGCCAAAGAAGATCCTTCTGGGCATCCCGACATTTGGGCGAAGCTTTCTCCACTGCTCGGGGGCTGGGCACAAGTTCAAGGGCGTCGGAGGCGCTGAGGATGGCACCTTTGAGTACAACCAGCTCCCACGCAAGGGCTGCAAGGAGGTTGTCGACAAGCGCCATGTGGCAGCGCAGTGCGTGGGCGCAGACGGTGGCTTCGTGACGTACGACAACCCGGACACGGTCAAGATCAAGGCTGGATTTTGCAAGCAAAAGGGACTAGGGGTGAGTCGACCAGTGATTGTTGTTCTCGGTGACTTGCATTGTCTTGGACGAACCACCAACGTGTCTCTCCCCCACGTCGGGGCGCAAGCCGGGTACTTGGGTAGTAGTTGTGGTTTACCAGATCGCTAACTGCGGCATCTAGGGTCTCTTTTACTGGAACGGCCCGGCCGACGCTAAAGAAAAGTCGAGGAGCCTAATTGCGGCTGGCTTCCGCGCCTTGCACTCTTCGTGAGGGGGTTCTGACATCGTGAAGGGAGGGAGCTGTGATGGCTATCCCTGGTACGACGTGACGGTTCAATGTCCTTGTCTCGCGGGCTGTTTGATCACAGCCTGCTTTCTGCATACTAGACGGTAGCGAGACGGCGTTTCATCATCATCATCCATCAGCAGCATCAGAAGGGGCATTTGCTGGCGTTTTTTTTTCTTTTTTCTTTCTTCTTCTCCTTTTCTTCTCTTTTGTCCTTTATGGTTTCCTTTTTTTCTTTTGTTGCTTGGGAAAACCTGGCTGGTTTATTATCATGAACGCCTTACAGGGATGGGTCGGCACACGTTGTTTCTTCTGGAAAGAGCCGCGAAAATGGGAGAGGGATATCATCAGCATGACGGACGGGATTGTTATAGACTCAATAGACGGGGGGTTGGCGTTTCTTCCAGGCAGCTGGGGTGGGAGACAAGCACTGGATGCTCGACTCCCTCCTGGACACGGATGGTTCACTGCCAACCTGATTATTCTCTTAACAGCCTACTCTCATGATTCATGGCGACGGGTCGTGTGTCTGTTGGTCATGATTACAATGCATCGCTAGGGGGATCGAGAGAGACATCGGGCAAACGGGACACGCCGGGGTATACATGTACATGGACGAGACGCGATAGCCGTCCGAGCAGAGGAAGCGCCGCGTCAACTGGTGGTCGCTCGAGTCGGTCGTCTAGATGGATCGGCGGTTGAACAAGTCAGGCAGGCAGGGAAGCCTTGTTGGGCAACGACACGACGGGAGTGGTGGATGGGACGTTCAAGTGGGTGTGGGTTGCAACGGCGCATGGCCCCCACGAGGGCTTGGGTCTTTTGGAGCTATCCAATGCGAGCGGACACCTGAAAGAGAGACCGTTTTGGGTTTCTGGGTTTCCCGGTTCCCCTGTGCCTTGTGTTGGTCTGAATGGATCTCGGTGAAGGTGGGTGATGAATGGGTTTCCCAAAATAGGTGTTCCGTTGTGATGCATGGGGTCGCGTGTAAGATGGTGTTTTTGTTTGTCCAGGTAGGTACTCGTCACATGCTAGGTCACGATACTTGGAAAATGCGTAAAGCAGCATGCGACATAAAGATTACCTTACAATTGACTTAAAACATCACATAACCTTTCCGGAACCTGCAGCTGTTTTTTTGGCCGCATGGGGCATCATCCACGTGCGATAAGATAAGGCTGGAGCTTACTTCCGTCATGCTGCCTAGGACGCCGATACCCTCTGGAAGCTCTCAATAGCAACATTAACTTTTGTCACCTTCTCAACATCTCGACACGTTGCCCAACGGCGGACGAGCACTTGATCGCATAAAGATGCTCACGGAGCGGCAATCGTCGCTCAGTCACTCGCCTTCCTCAACTCACACTCCTCCTCAACACCGTCATGCCCGGTACCGATAGGGACCCGTCCCCACCGATTGCGGCCTCGGGGCTCGCTCCCGCCGCCGAGCTCCTCCACGACCAGCAGCAGCAGCAGCAGCCCGACGACGAAGCCCCGCTCGAGCCCCCAATGCCTCCGTTTGAGCCGCTCTTTGCACTCCTGACAAACTCTACCACAAACACCACCGTCCACCCCCGCATCCACTACCTCTTCTCTGACGACGACCCTTCTGTCCTAGCGAGCCCTGCCGTCGACCGCGCCCTCGTCGTGGACCTCGTGCCCGCTCCCGAGGGGGACTCGAGTCGATGGGCTGTATCCTGGGCTGCGAGCTTGACACCAGACTTTGCCGTCACGACGTCCAGCGTGGCCGTGCAACAGAGTGAAGGCGACGATGACGGCCGCAACGGGGGCGCCCTCATGCTCCGCGTCGAAGGCGTAGAGCGCGAACCAGTCGAGATGCGACCCGACAGCCTCCCCAGCTCCGGCAGCGGCGCTATCGGCGGCGAGGACGTCGACGTGCTCGCCGAGGACTTTCGGCGACGCATGGGCATGCTCAAGAAGGTTGTCGACGAGGGAGAGAAGCGGCGCGCCCTAGTAGGACAACAGCAGCAGCAGCACGAAGAAGAGCAAGTAGACGAGGACGAGGGTCCACCCGACGAAGCGATAGTGGACTATGACAGTATCGAAAAGGGAAAGGAAAAGGCCAAGGACTGAGTTGAGACGGCTGCCGGAATCTGATACCTGTGGTGGGTTATGCAGTGTGTGCGTACAACAACTGTGAGACGCCTCAACTTTTGCCCCATCACGAATGGACACTTGCGCACTATGCTTGAGAGCCTCTTGTTTAGTTTACACGATGGCTCCTCATGGCATGAATGGCAGCAGTCGAGTGTTTTCTAGACGAGGGCGGATGCGATTGGATTATCATGATAGGTGGACCAGGCACCTTTTTGAGAGAGATGGATGAACGGATATATGGATGTATGGGTAAAATTGGTTTGGCGTATGGGATTTGTTTCACCCGAGTATCTCGACTCTCTGCATGTTTGGATTAACTAAAGTAGGCCCAAGCTCGATGTGTGAATTAGATTTTCTCATGCGAATCCTTGTCGTCTTTGAACTGACAATGGCAGGGAGTAAAGTAAACACGGCGTAGCAAAAAGATTGATTAAAAGCTCATATACTGTATAAACGCCCCTAACTAATGCAAATCGAAAGAGAAACAACTCCAGAATGGCGACAGAGAGAACAACGCAGAGGCCCGATTTGTATCCTTTCAATAACAAAAAAAACCAAGAGACGAGGACAGGCTATCGGGCTGTGGTAGCAGCAGCAAAACATGGTGCGGCCAGGGAATACGCAAGAGACAGGCAAAGAAAAAAGCAGCCGGTAAAGGCAAAGATTGCCGCGAGGCCAAGAATCGGTTTCCTCTCTTCAGATGCGTATATATCCTCAAGATGGCAACACGGGCAACGGCTAGACTATACAACAGCCACGCCCAAACAAGATACTTTTTGTTTTGGGGGGTCAAGCTTTTATCCTCCGGACGCCTATTTTGGGATTGAAGGAAGATGCATACGCCCCTTGGTGAGCTGGTCAAGGAGCGCGGAAGCTTCGCTGTCGTCTGCGCTTCGGCCCATGATGCGAGATCGCGGGCCGAGGGCGTTGATGGCGGGCAAGGTGCGGTTGATGTCGTCGATGAGGCTTCGCTTCTTGTTGTTGTTCTGGCCCTTGATAACAAAGATGTAAATGAGCACAATGATGACGATGACGACAATGATTGCCACTGCATACAAAGTTAGCGGGCCGTTAACTGGGCTGCATAAACCGTTGATACTTACCACAGATACCCAGGCAGATCCACTTCTTCTTGCGAGTCTTGCGGGCCGTGTTGACGGCGACGCCAATCTCCTCGTTACCCTTATCGAGGTTCTCGACGACCTCCTCGGCCTTCTGCTCAATCTGGGTGACGGCAACCTCCTGCTGGACGACCAGGGTGTCCATATCCTGGAACAGCTGGGCGAGCTCAACCATCTGCTGCTCAATCTTGACAAGGGCGGCGTGACGATCCTGGACAGCGCTGAGAGCGGCGCGGGCGCGGCCCTGGCGGTCGCTCTGCATGAGGGCCTGCTGGAAGACCTGGCCACCAGTGGTGTCCTCGACGGCAGCCTGAACCTCAGCCTCGGTGGCGTCGGGGCGAACGATGCGGTACTGGCGGGCCATCTGATCCTGGGTGCGCTTTCGGAACTGCGACTCAACCTGCTGGTACTGCTGAATAGCCGACTTGAGGCGGCGGTCGATACGGGTGACGTGGGGGTTGTTCTTTGCCGACTGGGCCTCGGGGTTGGACTTGACGACGCGGACGCGTTCCGTGAGGCCGCGGTAGAGGCTCATGGTGTCGGCAGAAAGAGCATCGAGCTGCTGGTTGGCGGCACTCGAGGCCGAGCTGTCGGCGTCATCGAGTGTTCGCTGCTGGATGTGACGGAGCTCCTTGAGGTTCTTCTCGACAGTGTTGATGCTGCGGTCAATGTCGCGGCACTCGTTCAGGATGGCATTGGGGTCGCCATGGCCGAAGGAGCTGGCGTTATGGGCGAGAGGTTCCATCTCGACGTTGCCTGCGGATCGCGTCGTGTCAGCGCGCTGTGGACGACGGACAATGACCAGTCCAATATCCAGTCCATCACAATCTCACCTCCGAAACCACTCTGCGCGGGAGGGCTGTTGTACCCACCTCCATAACCGCCGTTATTGCCATAACCGCCGGTAGGAGTGTTGTAGCCCGTGTCGTCGGGATTTTGTCTTCCGTATCTATTCACGCGCGTCAGCAAGGGGGTCGAGGGGCGATATCGAACGTGTGGGATGCGACAACTAACCCGTACTGTCAAGTGTGTTAGCAAATATCGGTATTCAGGAGTAGTATGTTAATCATGGGGGATTAGAGGCCCCAAAGCCGAATTGCGGTGCTCAATTCGGGTCGGTGGTCGAGGGATTGATTGGGGGCAGGAGGTAGGCAGAATAGGAGGCGAGACTAACACTCATGGTGGGCGACTGAGCAGAGCTCTACTCAAAAGCTGTGAATGGATTTGTTTCGGGAGGTCGATAAGCTCCCTCTGGAGGTTTCGTCGTCGTCGGGCTTGATCTTTTAAGCTCGAATCGTGCGATTTTGACCTGGTGTGGTTTTTTTTTCCTTCTCGTATCGCGGTAGGTTTGGGTATATTGTAGGGAAAGGAAAGCTTCGGTGGTGGCTGGACCCGAGATCTCGTCGCACAGCAAGGAGAAAACGACTCGAGAATAAGAGAGAAAATAGCGAAGGTCGAGACTTTGAAGGAGGGGGGCGTAAGGGAAGGTAAAAAAGGAAAAAAGGCAGAAGGGGGGGATGGAACGAGAGAGAGACAGGGCGTGGATGAGGAAAAGTAAGAAAGAGGCAAAAGACGGGAATGGGGAAGACAGACGGTGAGATGGGCAGGCATGGATAGGAGTGGCCACTGAGTTGGAGGCGCGCCATGGTCCAGCCACTGGGGACGGGCGCTTGGGCACTGCTGCTCACTGCCTCTACTGGGCTGCAGGTGGGTTCTTTTTAGCGGCTAGATGCCCTGGGGATGGACGGGATCAAAGCCCCGAGTCGGTTGTCCGTACGGGCAGATGGTCCGTATCGTCACCCATGAAGGTGCAGCGAGCGAGTGCTGTCCCGACAGGTCACTGAAGATCTCTGCGAAATGCCTCCATTCGCAAAATAATTACTCAATTTGACCTAAAGGCTCGTAGTTGACGCCTTCAATCAACGTAGCTCGCTCCCATCTCAATGCCAATCTCAGACCGTCACGGTCGCAATCTCGCAAGCCGCCTCGGACTGCTACTGCTCCAAGATTAACTCGCCAGGCCCCAACCCAACCCCTTGGACAGAAGGGCAGCACCCAAATGCTACAGCTCGAATCAATCATGCGACGCTCAATTGGAGGGGCCCTGCATGGATCCAAAAACCCAGGCTCTCTCTGTCCGTAGGCTAATGAGCTTGGGCGGCAGAGCGAGCCTGCACGGTTTGCTGTGCTTCTTTTTAGGGGTCAGGTCCCGCGATCCCCAGTAATAACAACTGGCTGTCAAGGGTCCTCTCATTGGCGATGGCCTCTCCACTGTTTCACATTTGCACGCGGCTGCTTTATCCCATGGATGTTCAAACCTCGCCATCTGTAACACGTCTGGTGTTGAATCTTGCTACGTATGAAGCAGCAGCATCATGGTCATGTTCATCATTACCACAAATCCAAACCTCATTCTTGACACCAGAAACAAACTCCACCAGTACTGCGCCCCCAAAAAGCCAACGTCCGCATGTAGGCTGACATGGAAACTCCACAAGAGAGAGAAAGCCCTGCGAGCCCACGCTAATCCCTCAGCTCTAGCTCCAGGGACGCCACCTTTTTGGAGATTGGTAGTGACTGGGGTGGTCTCGAACAAACCTCAACCAAGCTTCGCCCAGCGTGGGGCTCTCCCAAGACAAGCCTCTGTGTGTGTGTGGGTAGGTGGATGCTCGTGTCAAGGGTGCTCGCGTCTGCGAGGTTATTTTCGGATTCATAAAGAATACGGAACTCTACTCCGTGTGATCGCCAGATGTGTCCACAAACGCTGTCATCAGCGGCTTCGTCTTCCATGTTCACGCATTTCGCAATAGAAATGCCCTCTTTGGGACTTTGGTCAGCTCCACCCACGCGGCAGGATTCGTCTCACTCACATCACACCCTTGCCTGGTTGCTCCCCTCTCATCAACCCGCCACAGAAACTTCAGCCGCATGCTGGCGTTCAATAAATCATAAGCTGACACCTCGCATTCGACGGCTCGGACTCGCAGATGTTTGTTCGCCGATCACGCAGGCACACACACTCCCTCCCAACGGCTTGGCGAGAACTGTTCACATGGTCATCTCTCTTTCATTGGATTATAACAGTTGCACATCAATTACTCCAAACCCGTCTCTCAACTTCAGCTCTCATCCCACATCATGACGCCGCTTCAATCCCAAACACAGAAACTCCACCCAACTTCAACACCTCTCTCATCTTGAATCGCCCAAGCACCCAAACACGCCTGGAAGGATACGAATCTCACACAAAAACACATTGCCTCAATGGCCATGCTCAGAGCACAGCGTACGCAGACACATAGCTGACACTCATGTCGTTAGGTTGCCGCACCAGGTTGCTGCGGTCATACTGAATGATCTTGAATCGGCCCTTGCCGTTGAAATTGGGCTCTTTGGCAAGCAGTTCAAGAGCCGCCATCATGACTCCGATGGGGTGTCGCCCGCACACTGTGTTCTTGGTCTGCTTCAGGGTCGCGAGGAAGGCATCGTGGCTGCCGCTCTTGACGGCGTCCATAGCCGCCTCGTCAATCGTCCGGATCGTCTCGTGGATCGGGGGACCCTTTGGCGCCGGGTCAGAGGAGCGCAGCCTGACGAGATCCGAGGGGCTGTTGGACGGCGAGTACACCGTGTAGCTGAAGTTTCTGCCCCAGTGGCAGAAGTCGGAGCTGATGATGAAGGCATTCTCGGGGTCCCTGAGGTAGCGCGATAGGACCTTGCCGATGGCTTTCTCCTCTGGTCCGTCATTGCTCCCAACGAGTATGGGTACGATCTTGGGGAACTTGTCGGGTGTGCCAAAAGTCTCCTCGCAGCGGAGGTAGAGGTAAGGCATGTGCATCTCCAGCGAGTGCTCGCCGATCTCATTGTCCTTGGGCATATCATCCATGGCAGCGGCCTCTTTGGCCTGCTTCACCGTGGCCTGGTCTACCACCAGATCACCGAAAGGAGTCGCATACTTGCTAAAGGTCGAGGCGGCACATCCGTCAAGATAGTAAGTATGGGATGGGCCCAGGACAAAGACGCGCTTGGCGCGGCTAAGATCGAGGCTCTTGTATGCCCAAGCCGCACACGGGCCAGAGTAGTCGTATCCCGCATGGCTGGTGCACAGTGTCGTTAGATCAGAGCTCACTCAAGTGCGCATTGGACATTCGCTCACGGGGCAATGACAATGCGTGCACTGGAAACAGGCACGGGAACTCCGTCGATACTCTGCGGGACGGCGGCCAAGTAGTTCTGGAGCTCCTCCTTCAACTGGGCAGGTCGGGCCTTGTACCAGTGGCCGGCCTTCTCGGCAGGACGTGTAGCCATCTTGGTAGGTGTGATGAAGTTGGTCGAGGGGATGAGTGTAGTTTCAAGCTTGCGTACCTATCTATGTATCGAGAGGTGAGGATGGGTTGAAGACAATGGGAACGGTTAGAAAGAAGGAGCTTATGAAGGGCAAGGACAGAAATGACATGACGACTGCCCGTGTTGCCGCCCGCAAAGCCCCTCCTCCGTCGTGAGACTTCCCCGCCTGGTCAACGACGTTGATTGGTTTCCGAAACTATCGTAGGCCGGGGGGCTGCAGCCTGAAGGTTTACCATCCTTACAGTACCTACCTACCTAGGTAGTCAGCGGCAAGACATCCATGCAACATCATCACCAACACACTTTAAAAATAACTCAGCGCTTCATCAACGATGCTTTATCATATTACGGGCCAGCTTCTAGGGTCTTGATCCAGACCATCCCAGAGCGAAGCGTCATACTCGGCTCCAGCGTCCCATAGAGTACCTGGTACCTATCTACGGATAACAACATGCCCCGATAGAGTCGTGATCATCTAGTCCTCGCTCCATGACCCCGGCATGATACTCCCTTCGTCTCTGCCTTCAACCAACTCCCAAAACTGATAGGCCATGTACTCAAACTCGGGCGCCCAAATGATTTGCCAGTCTTGCACGTTGGGACCCGTCCTAAGATCTATCATCCGGAGCGGGACCCAGTGGTTGACGTTCCATCCATCCTCAGCCGCCTGCGTTGCCTTTCCTCCATATGCTGCCTTTGCAAGAGTCTCCCGGATCATTGTCCGGGAAGTTTCAATTGCATCCGCGTCAAAAGCACCTTGAAGTCCCCCATGCAGCAGTTTTGACTCTCTCTCCCCGTACTGGAGCAGGTCGACTCCAGCTAGCTGTAAGCCTTCAAGCCACTCATGCAGAGTCATTTGGATCGCATTGTCCCAATGGTAGAAGGAGGTATCTGGCGAGAGATAACAAAGTGCTCCGCCAATAGCAGACATCAACGCCGTCCCCCGCCAGTGCGGTATATGGTGGACGTCCCAGGGGCTCACCAGTTCAATACTGTGAAGATCTTGAGCATCTGCTACCGATGCAACCGAGGTCACGAGATCCCTCCAGGACTCGTTGTAAACTCTCCACTGAAACTCGGCTCTCCTGTAGGGCAGGGTCTCGTCTGCATAGCGAATGCCTAGTGCCAGGGCTGACGAGTGTACGAGCGAGAGCCCCTCGCGGATGGATTGGGCAACGTCCGGCGCTGTGATGACAGAATCTTTAGATAAAAGCCGAGGGATACTTCTGTAGGCTAGGAGGTGAAATGAGCCCAGTCTGACAGCTTCCAGTCGGTCTCGAAGTGGCCAGTGGTAGTACTTGGGCATGAATCTGTCCTTGAAGATGAACATGAAGTCATCGCCATACGTCCACTCGTGGATGAAATCAAACAGCCGAACAACAGACACCTCATCCAGATCTTGGAGATAGGCCTGGAAGAGCTCAACAATGCGGGTCCAATCATTCTCTGGGCTGTCTCTCTTTGGTCGGTACACTAGTGGCTTCAAGGGGCTCCTGTATTCGCGTCAGGCATGGTCATCAAACATTCTCAGAAACAAGCTTACTCCCTTCCTTCTCCAACAACATCTGTGAGTGATCCTTTGAGTCCCATCTTGAGGAGAATCTGGCATATCTCATACTGCTTGTTTTGTGCCGCATGCTGTGGCAACATTAGTACATGTGCACATCCTTACAACAGCTCACTCACATATAGGAGAGAGTAGCCACGGTGGTCTTTATCAAACGGCGAAGCTTTTCGTGTATTGAAGAGCTCCAAAACGCCATCCTTGTCACCATTCTGGATCGTCTGCAGAATTTCTGACTCTGGTGAGATAATATTGTATACTCGGTAGGTAAAGCTCCAGCTTGACAAGGTTGAGCTCGACTGGAATTCATATACGGCTGGCGAAAGCCACTTCGGTAATCGAACGCGTGCCCGCCAGGCATTTCTTTCTTTGGTATAAGTCAGTCCCAACTGACTAGTTGCCGATTTTGTGCACGTTGATTTGGAGACGATGGTTGGTCCTGATGAAGTTGGCACCCGGCTGATGCTCATTTGCTCGTGGACCGGTTTCTGCTCCAAGTTCCCTATCATTCTGCCTGCGGAGGCATGTTTCAGCTCGAAGGCATTCAGCTGGTCGCTGAAGTTGCTGGTAACTCTGCTCACGATCGTATCCGCGTTTCGTCTTGAGACGGCGCTTTACAAATCAGCCAGTTGCATCTGAATGAATATTTCCAACTTACAGCTGATAGGTCATTATCGAAGCATTCAGAAATCTAATCGATCGCTTGAGCCTCTTCTGAAACCGTTCAAGCTTCTCCTTTTTAGTCGCAAGCTTCAGAGCCGTAAACGTCCGCTGGAAACCCTCCTTCTTGGACTGGACCTGGGTGCTCATCTCGTCGAGAAGTTCTTTCAGAATCTTGTGCGCTTGCTGCGAGTTGACGAAACTTCGGGCGACGCAAGAGTCGCTGCGAGCGGTGTTGGTGGCATTGTCGGCCTCGAGCTGCTCCTTCAGCTCTTCGAACAGGATCGAGTAGTCCTTTAGCTCCTCGAGCAGGTCCTGGAGGTCATGCGGGAGATCGGTTGCCTCGCTCCATAGCTGGTTGACCTTGATGATTAACTTGACAATGTCTCCGGTGATTTGGACAAACGCGATGATACTGGCAGCGGTCTCCATTTTTAGTCTCGTGAAGGGCCCATTTCAGGGCAAATAGTAATAACCAAACAGTTGACCTTTGCAACTCTAGACACGAGACTTTAAAAGAGTGTAGAATGGAATAAACTGGAACAACAGAAAAGCAGCACAGGCTGAAGCAGAGGAGGAGGAATCTTCAACACAGCCTCCATGATGGGAGCTCATGACCTCAAGTCCTACGTAACATGGAGGGGCCAGTTCCGAGACAAGAACAACCAACAAGTGTACCACTCCATCCCGCGGACCAACCAGTTTTGGGAGTACGAGGATGGCGCGTAGACGGGTCGCCGCATGAATCTGGGCGGCAAAGTGAACGGGGGGTTGCAGCAGATGGTGTGGTGCCTACCAGGCTGTGTCGGCGAAATGGTAGGCCTCCCATATGCCAAGATTTTCGACTGTTGCTAGATGAGAAATATCTTGAATATTTGGCATTGAAGGGGAGAAAAAATCAAGATGAAATCAAACATTGAAGTGTTAGAGACGAGATGGAAGAGACGTAAGCGCCATGGCTGCCGTTTGTACATGCACACGCGCGGGACTCGAATGAAAGCGGTGCGGGCCGCTGAAGGCGCTGCCAGGGCGCTAAAAATGATTGGTTACTGGCCTATGGAGGCGTCCTTCATCGTCTAACCACCAGACAGGTATGCTTATCCACCACTAAATATCACCACCAAAAATCATTAGTTCAGGACAATAAACATTCATAAACCACTCTATAAATGCTCATATAAATCTTCGACGTTTGTTGCGCAACCCTATCGTGGACAATCCTCATACCCCAGTCCTCGTCTACGTCCCGATATTGTGCTCTTCAGCTACCCTTATGTGACCGTTCAACACTCCCCAGCGCATTTCGGAGAACATGATAAGCCTTCTGTATATCATCATAGGTCTCCGGATAACCCAGGTTGGAATACCCACGTGTTGCTTCTTTCGCCACCGCCTCTGCTTCGTCAAACCGCTGTGCCTCAAGCAATATTGAAGCAAACTTGACCAACAAAGAAAATTTCGCTGCAAGGGGTAAGTCGCTTTCCTGTACCGAGGCAATCATCCCCCTTGTGCTCTCTACTACTTCGGTACTGTGCCCCAAGGCACTCAAGAAACAAAAGCGAAAACAAGTGAGTTACCTTTCCTAACTCTTAAACCGGGCAGCATCGCCAAATTCATAAATAATTCTCAGTGCCTTTATTACAATTCCAAGAGCTTCCTTAATAAGGCCCATGTGATGAAAGCATATAGCTAAGTTCGTATTGCAGTGAATATCAAGGTCCCTCGCCCCCCGAATCGTTGCAAGGCCATTAGCTGCAGCTCTCAGAGTTGACAGGGCATCTCTGCCTCTGCCATCGAGACACGCCAGATTTTTCCCATAAATGCACTACATTTAGTATAAACAAGAATTCTGTGTTCTCTGCCCTTTCTGCCCTGCCAAGATCGAGGCAGGCTTTGAGCATAATATCAACCGTCTCGTGACAGCCATTCTTTAGAAAGGCTTGTCCCAACATGAACAAACTCCTGGCTATGTCAAGAGGCACCTCGCTCTTCACGGGTTCCAAGACTCCGGGGGCCAGTACCGCCTTTAAAAGCCGTGTTCCTTGGCCTCTGGTCGTCCACGAATCCTGCAGAGTAAGAATCTCACCGAGAATCTCAACGTGATAGATGAACTTTTTGCCAAAGATGCCAGATTGTTTCAGTACTGGCAGCAACCATTCCAGCTCCTCGGGAAGCAATGAGTTTAGTTTCGTGTGAGCTCTGGGATTGTCTATAGCCTCGTGCCAATCATCGACGGCCTCATCGGCCTCTGTGGCAAATTGTGCCACCTCCCTGATATTGTCCGCCAACTTCTCATCAGACCCTAGGGCCCTAGGACCCTGTGCAAACATTCCAACCTCAGAGCTCAGTTCTTCTATCGCTCTCGCAAAATTATAGTTATCGTGAAACTCAGGGAAGTCATATCCCATCTCTGAATAGGTCATACCGAGGATGAGTTGCCCAACTTGTTCCTCCCACGACGGCATCGCCCAGGACTCAACAAGTGGAATAACATCATTCAGCCAGTTTCCAGTTGTCTCATATAACATGCCTTTGTCGAAAGGCTCAGTAACACTCGTCGGTTGTTCAGAATGGAATACGAGATCCAGGTGTAAGTTCTCATACTCATTTCGAGCTGCCTGTGAGAGGCGGAGACGTGCCACATCTTGAACCATGCCATGCATCACACCATGATAGAACCCGTCCTTGCCAATGCCATATTTCTGCACGAGTCCGACATCATAGAGCTCGGCCAGAATATCGCCAAAGGCTCGAGAATCCCATCCCGGGAGACAAGCCGCGAGAAAGGCACCTGGCTGCTCTGCCATCCGGTCTTTGGTGTCCCAAGGTTGCATAGCTGAGCAAAATTGCACAAGGTGGGATTCCGAGAAAATCGAAGACGATTGGAAAGCAATGATATTCAACAAATTGTCTTTATGCGCCCTAGTGCCATCTCCTTTGGCATTCTTGACCTGGCGGATGGAAAGGTCCCAAGTGGTATAGACCGAAAGAACCTGTGCCATTTCGGGCCCTTCCAGGTTTGTGATGTAATCAGTAGCTACCAATCTGTCTGACAATATCTCAGACTGGTCCTTGCACCTTTCGAGAAAAGTCGCAAAGTCGAGGCGTGAACGGTGGATGTACAGCCCTGCCTGGACGATAGCCAAGGGGTTCATCCAAAGCTATCCGACGGTTGAATCAGTCTTGACCTTTCGGTCACTCATGAGCGGCGGGTGTTGATAACACTGCGAGTGAATACATCAAAGGGGATAGAGGGGTGAAGCTTGGCGACGGAGAAAGGGTTTTCCCAGGAAGGTATGCATCAGTGAGGTGGACGAGACCTGTCATGTCTGCAACCTGGGCAAGGCATTCTCACAGGACTGATGAAATGCACTTTGCAGGGAAGTGGTCGAATCAAGATGAAGGTATACCGCCATGCAGGCGATTAGTGGTTTGGGCTGAGTTCCTGAGTGGTGGTTGGATGTGAGATGGAGGTGCCCAAGTGCCTAAGACCACAAACAAAAATTGACGGAAGGGAGGAGCGACTCAGCATTAGCTATCTGCCAACTTACCCAGGTATCCAGCAAGTGATGATTGTCGAGAATTTGAGGTCCAATTCAATATGTGCCAAGGTACCTATACAAACCCAGCTCTGGCTCCCTAGATTGAACAAGTAGTTGTAACCAGATCCATACTGGTTCGTTTGGTTGATGAATATGCAGTTAACGCCCATGTTTGTCCAGCCGGGAGTCTTGGATGTCGGCAAACAAACCATTGAATATCATCAATATTACTTCCAGGCCATGGAAGCACGATGTTTCCGTTGTAGCAGATGCCAGTCTTGCAGAATAGTAACTTCTATGGTAGCGTTTCCATTACAAGGCAAAATCGTGTGCGGTCGTCTCCTCCGCCCAGCGTATTCCTGTGTGCCCAAGGCACGTCAAACGTAAGCCAGAGCCAGGACAATGCCGAATACGGGCTTGTAAACGGAATACATAGAACAGCCGGGATAACTGTTGGGGCGACGGAATTAACGTGGTTCGATATGGATGGAGCCTGCCAGAGTAACGTCGATCTGAGTATCCGTTCCGCAGAGACGCTTCCGGAATCGCAACCGCTTGCCCGCCTGATGCATTATCAGATCCTTATCAATCTTGATCATTTTGGAGACGCTTTGATGAGGGAGCGAAAAAGACGCTCGGATGGGGGATCCGAAGCTGGCGGATCCTATAGCAGTATTCGGCACGAGACAGTGACGTAGCAACGTAGGTAGGACTGAAGATTGATCATCACGACGAGACGCATGAGCAGCTTACCACTGCAGTACGTAGCATGTAAAATCTCCGAGTGAGAGGCCATGTCAAAATCTCAGTGCTCGAGATTGTCTCTAGATTGTCTCCAGATCCTTCCTTTTCGCCATCCATCGCACAAGGTCACTTGAGAGTAGCACTCTGCAACGAGTCTTCCCGAAGCCGGAGCTGGAGTTGGTGGGAACAGAACAGGTGACCGGGAAGAGATGGATCCGTCCCGAACCGACGAGGAAGGCATCTCCACCCTTTGACCAGGCGTCTCTGTGCCACCGAGAGTGTCTTGTAGGACAGGCTTTGATTCGAGGGTATGATTCTGCCGAGCAGAGGTCCTGCAGTAGAGTCAGGCGCATGCATCGGCACGGCTGCGAGTCTTGTCTCTGATGCGCAATCTCTTCAGGTCGCCATGATAGATACATGCTCAAGACAGAGCTGGCTGAAAGAGGAATGGATGGGCCGAACCGGGCGGGCTGGCAGTAAAAAGTGAACCCTGGAGCTGAACTTTTATCGACGAGCAGGGCCCGTCACTGGACAATCGGGAGAGCCACAAGGGGCCTCAATTGAGCTAGCAACCAGATGGAGGCCACCACAGGAGTGCCCCTGTCGGACAAGGCGGCAAGGGAAAAGGAAAAGGCAAGGGAACAGAAGGAAGGAAATGTTGCATTTGGCAAGGGGCAGCAGATCAACTGATGGTGCGTGCATGACGTGCGTAACGCCCATCCATGCCTGTCTGTGTATGTACTCTTCTCTTCATACGGTACTTTTTCGTTCGTGATGCTACTTTGCAGTTCAGTTCGCAAGTACGAAATTCTAACCGGGTGCCGGCAAGGACATAGACACTTGTCGGTGCTAAAGAGGCTACTAAACTAGTGGTATCCGTGTCTCGAAGCTGCTAAGACTCTTCTCTTTTCCCTCTGCCGCATTAACAAGGGCGTAGGGCGGGTACTTCCCAATCGAGTCTCGGCCTTGTTTCTTTTCGGTCTCGTCTTTGAAAAGGTTCTTCACTGTTTGCTGGCCCGGGTGCTTTTTAGCTAGGTTTGCCACCACCCGTTGGTTCTATTATCTCAGCTTTCTCTAATAAACACCTTCTTTCTTGCTAAGCCCTTTCTTCTTCCTTACATCCTTCGTCCCCAGCCCAGGGCTTCTTTTATTGCTGCGTTGCATCTTACTTACGTCTTCTTCTTTCTCCCGAATAGTTAATTGCTTATCGCCCAGCATCGCTTCGCCAATTTCTTCCCGTATTCACCCCGAGACATCTCTCGCCCCTGGCCTTTCTGGTGCCCCTTGGACTGGACGCCCTTCCTAGGTGGCCTCCATCCTTGGCCCAGGATCATCGGCATCGGCCTCCACTGTCGCATTCCGTCATCGCAAACCACTGAAATCTCCGCCTTCGCCTTCGCCTCCGCCCGCGAATGAAACCATCGATTCCCCTCCCTCCTCTTCTTTTCCATCCATCTTCAATCGCCTCAGTACACTAGGCGCCTTGTTTGGCGCCCTCATCGTCCTTCGCCATGGGTATCCTCCAGAAGATGGCCTGGTCCAAGAGCACCAGGATCAAGGTCATGATCGCAATTGACACGGCCTTCTTCCTGCTCGAGCTCGTCACCGGCTTCCTCGCCCACTCGCTGGCCCTCATGGCTGATGCCTTCCACATGGTCAGTCAATTCGCGCGCTCTCTCACGAGTGAATTAGCGATTGGACCATCTTCTAACGTCCTACACAGCTCAATGACATCATCTCCCTGGTTATCGGCCTCTGGGCTGTCAAGGCATCCCAAAAGGTCTCAACCGACCAGTTTACCTTTGGTGTAGGTCCCCAAGACGCCTCAACGCCCGTGCCTCCATGTTCATGGCTAACATGATCCCATAGTGGGTTCGCGCCGAGATTCTAGGTGCCTTCTTCAATGCCGTCTTCCTCATCGCCCTCTGCGTCTCCATCGTCCTCGAAGCCCTGACCCGATTCATTGAGCCCCCCGAGATCAACAACCCCAAGCTCATGCTCATTGTTGGCAGCGCCGGTCTCTTTTCCAACTTTGTCGGCTTCTTCGTTCTCGGTGGCCACGGCCATTCTCACGGACCTGGTGGACACGACCACGATCACGGCCACGACGGACACGATCATGCTCATGGTCACTCACACAACCACGCTCACGACGAAGAGGAAGGCCATGCTGGATACCATAGCCACGAAGATGCCGGCGATGTCCCTCCCGAGGTTGTTGTCCGCCGTGCAACTGAGCATCGTCACACTAGGGAGGAGTCCAGCACCAGCAACCGACATTCCACGCATTCGAGGGGCCGACATTATCGCCGATCCAGTAGGAGTGGACATTCGCGATTCTCCAACTTCGAAGATATTAGCATCCACCCGGCAAGCTTCCGACAGGATATCATCGCCGCAACAATGGGAGAGTCCCCCAGCGACAGTGAAGTCGATTCGGAGACCCCTCTTATGGCCGACGAGGAGGCGAACGAGGAATCGCCTCTTCTCAAGGGTGTCCCTAGGAATGTCAATTCTCTCAGTAATGCCACGCAGACGACTCTGGTCCAATCTCGCGCCCACTCTCACTCTCCCCGACGACGCCGAGACTCGAGTGTTCACAACGGTCACCACCACACACTGCCGAAGCAGCCTGGCAAGAAGAGCAGCCATGGCCACAGTCACGACGACATGGGTATGAACGCCATGATTCTTCACGTCATCGGCGATATGCTTGGCAACATTGGTGTTATGGCTACCGCTCTGATTATCTGGCTTACCGACTGGCCTGGAAAGGTGTATGCCGATCCCGCTGTCTCTCTGTTCATTACCGCCATCATTCTCAAGACTTGCATCCCTCTCACACGCGGTACCGCACGGGTCCTTCTTCAGGCTACCCCTGAACACATCAGCATTCCCGAGATTCGTCAGGATATCGAGGCACTCCCCGGTGTCATTACCTGCCATCACATCCACGTCTGGCAGCTCTCCGACACGAAGCTCGTCGCCAGCATGCATATCCAGGTTTCCTTCCCCATCGACTCGCATAGTGGTGAGAAGTACATGGAGCTGGCTCGCCGGGCCAGGAAGTGTCTGCATGGCTTCGGCATCCACAGCGCCACCATCCAGCCCGAGTTCTGCTTCGACCAAAAGCACCAGCACGAGGCAGACGCTCACGCCCTTGCCCTCGATGGCACATTTGACGGCATTAAGGGTGACGCGTGTCTGCTCGAGTGCATCGACGACTGTCAGGCCCAGGGCTGCTGCCCGAGTAGAGAGGCCTCGTCCAGGGGTTCTTCGATTCGACGAGCTAGTGACTCGTCACACAGCCATAGCAGTCCTCATAGACATGAGCATTGATCGACTTTTGTCTAGACGGCAGCCTCGATGTTTTAAGTTAACAAGGGGATAATTGGTCATGTCTATGCCAACTGAGCCTTGGTTCTCTCATTACGTGTTCTATACCAATAATTTATTTCTTCAACAAACAAAAAGTGGGTTAGGCGTTTCTCTGGTATGAGCACGAGTCCTCACTGGAGGACCAAGTTGGTTGGGCGACACCGCGCACAAGGTGTTTGTTTTGTGCCTGGATTAGAGGGATGGTGTCATGTACGATAAAGACAGCGTTATTGCGTCAATCTATTTTCTTTGTCCCATGCATAGGTCCACCGTGAATTGTGATACTTGGTCTCGGGGTAGGTCAAGTTCAACCTCGCAAATGTCTTGTTCCACATGACTCACGAGTTAGTATTGCGCAAGTGTAACAGAGTTCGGATGAAAGAGTCGACTGGCCCCTTGTTCCTGGATGTTGCACATTCAACGTCTGTCCAGCCGGTACCCATCATAGATAATATTTATGTCATCGGATTCAGCTCTGCTACCTAGGATATGCGAAGCCGCCATCTATACCCTCCTACCTATCCCCACAAAGCCCATTCATATCATGCAGTCATGTCGTTTCGTTTACTTCTTCATTACACATGATTATCATAATTTGAATGGGGATCAGAGCATCCCAACAAGGATCTCAATAATTTC
>SSHR01000753.1:0-13262 GCA_006518225.1 Fusarium neocosmosporiellum | reverse complement strand
AATTATTGAGATCCTTGTTGAGATGCTTTGATCCCCATTTTGGGTGCTTTCAAGTTGGAAAATAATAATAACTCGGATGTCCGTGAATTTACGCCTGAGGCGGGAGTATCAGCTCCTCGCGGCCGCCAACCTCGACCACGTCCGCAACTCCTCGAAACGAATACTCGACTCGGAGAACCTTGTCACGGCCAGGGGCAGGGTCCCAGAATCCTGGAAGGCGGCTCTTGCGCACCCCGCGGGGGATGGAAAGGGCTGGTCCGCGGGCGTCGGGTGAGTCGTCGACGAGGGCAGCCAGTCCAATGGTGACGTCGGCGACCTGCTCGCCCGTCGAGAGCGTGTCGTCTTCGCTGGGGACACCGTACTTGGCGCTGAGGATGACGAGCCCGCCGAGGGTCATCTGGCGCTTCTGTCGGCCCTCGACAGCTTGGGCGAGGAGCACGGTGATGTTGTCGGCCTCGTAGCGATGTCGGGCGGTGACCATGTTGGCTTTTCCAGTGGCAGCCTCTGCTCTCGCCGCGCGTCGACGGGAACGCGAAGAACGTCTACGACGGCGGCGGTGGTCAAGGCCAAGTTGGAGCGCAGCGAGACCGGCAAAAGGTAGAGCGCCAGCCCAGAAGAGGACACTTGGTCCGATAAGGGCACGCGGGGCGATAAGAAGGGGCACGCTGAGGCGCTGGCCAAGTCGGGACCAGTAGACTGAGAGGTGGAGGTTGTGAAGGCTGATGCCAACCTCTAGACCGATGCGGGCAAAACGGCCGACAGACCAGAGGTTGCGGAGGGCGAGATATTGGTCCTGGAAGGTGTTGGAGCAGAGCTCGACTTCCACACGGGCGGACGAGGGCGTTCCAGGGTCTAGAGATGTCGAGGGAGTTTGAAAGGGGAGGTCGAGGTCTTTGCTATATCGTAGGAGACCGGCAGCCGAAGTAGGTGTCGCCGAGGCAGAGATGGCCCAGGTTCCGTGGTTGCAGGAAGAGTTGAGTTCATGGTCAAGACCCCTGATGCCACTCTCGCTACCGGGCGAGTCCGAGGAGCCTGGCACTGGAACTCGCTCCGACGACCCCGTTCGGAAGCCCAATTCCAAAGTAGGGGACGTCTTCAGGGGAGACTCGGCACTGAACATGTTGGGGTTCATCCTTGAGAAGTCGGAGAACCAGCCGGAGTGGCCAGAGCCGAACACCCAGTCGCCACTATCCGCACGCAGGAATCCCGTGCCATGATACAGCTTCTGGTGAAGTCCAAGGGTAACACGCGGTTGAGTAGGAGGCTCATGTCGGGAAGACTGTATGCTATACTCGAGGGTGGTTGGCTCCGAGACATTCGGGAGGGTGAATTGGTGGTAGAGGCGGCTGGTGGCCGAGAACTCGGGTAGAATATCAGACTCGAGCTCGATCGCAGTCTTGACCCATCTGAACTTGTCTGGGGATGATATAGGCGAGCGGTTCAGGAACTCTTGTCTGTATCGAAGGGTTACCAATGGAGAAAGTCGGTTCTCGACGAGCTGGATGAGACGGTTCCTGGGAATCGTCAAGGGCAGAAGCGGCTGATATCGATCATACAACAGTGTTGTCGGCAGCATAGATGAATCTCCTGCAATACCGTAGGTAGATCCAGATACAGTCAGGGTCGGTGTGGCGGCTTCGATTGTGGGTTGAAAAGGGCCGTCCACCACTGCTTGCTGCTGTTTGCTCGAGGCTAAACGCTCTATCCGTGAGACTTGAGGCTGTACCAGCTTGCGTAAAGAGGGAACGTCAACCGTCACGGAATGGCTTAGAGCAAAGTCCAGCAGTCGAGGACCCGAGTGGTCTATGGAAGACCTCGATGCGTCCAGCCGGATACCCAAATCAGAGCTTGTCTGGATGCCATTCTGTACACGGTTCCGGACAGCTTCCTTAAAAGCTGATTCGTACTCCGATGATGCCCTCCGAGCGTCCTCAACATGTAAGAAATGGTCCAGGTCGTACTGCGCTCGGCGGATGGGATCAATCAATGTCTCGAAGGCTTCCTGGGCGCGGAGGAATTGCTGGCGAGCAATTGGTCGAAGATGTTCAGGATAGCTATCGGGATAAAAGAGGAGGAAGAGGCGGTAGTATGCACTTCGAATCTGATCTTGCGACAGCTCTTTCCCATCTCGAGGAAGACAGAGGATGTCGTAGTAGTCCCAATAAGACAGCCCTGGGCCAGACGGGGCTTCGTCGGCATGGTATAGCAGCCCGAATCCATCGGCCGAACTCATGAGGAGGATCTTTTCGCCGGTCTCGGGGTCCCCCGCTTCGGAAGCGTTGGTCAATCGTTCATAAACCGAGCTTCCATCGTCGTCCCACAGCTCATACTCTTGGCGCGTAGACGCAAACTGCTCATTGAGAGAATTGAGAGAGATCCTAGAGGAAGTCCCGCGGAGGGCCTGAGAACCAGCGGGGCCACCCGGGGGAGGGCGAAAGTCTTCAAAGGCGGCCGAGGAGCGGGTGGAGGGGCTTCTGGTGACGCCGGGCCGGGCACGAGGAACACGGAGGTTTGCGCGCTCACGGGAGTCGGTCATGGTGATGCGGTTGAGTGGTGTTTTGGAGGAGAAGCCAGCTCTCCATGGGCGTACGGCTCAAGATAAACAAGAGCAGCAAAACGTCACCGCCCGGACTGACGGCCTGATGGACAAGAAGATGGGGAATTCGCCAATCACGACGACAGCCATGGATGGATGGATCATGGTGCCCCTCGCTCGGTGCCGTCCATTAGTCGCCCGGGTGGGTTGATGTTGGGTCGGGAGAGGTTGACGCATCCGTGAGGGACAGGACGGACCCTCCTTCCGCTAAACCTCAGTGGGTTCGTCTCGGTTGTTCGGGGCTTTTGGACCCACAACGGCTCCAGCTTTCAGGCGTCAACGCCCTGACGGTGACAGGGGGGAGCCACTGTTTCTGAGCCCTACAGCGGGGTAGACGATAGAGAGGCTGTTTCGTGCACCCTACACATGACGGTTAGCTGTGTCTACTAACATGAAGATCAAAATATATTGCGGTCAACAGTCAGCTGTTGTGTCGGTATTGAGCCAGACTCAAGTCAGGCTGTTTCTTGCATCTCAGATCATTCTCGTGTCTCCACTACCTGCTACTTGTCTATCCGTACAGGGAAAAAGCAAGGAAGCCCACCGATATCCTTCTCCACGACGTTGCCCAGCAGTCGTACGATTGGTCCCGCCTGCAATGCCATGGTCAGCAGTGACTCGTCCGTCTCCTCGCTTGGAATTCCCTCGGATGCAGGCAAGACTCGAATTACACTGATGCCAAGTTGCTGATCCCGCAAGTTCTGCCCCAGCAACGTTGGACGCCATCACACCGTACATGTGTCCGGCCTCGTTAATGCTGATCACTCTCTTGCCATGGAATTATGCAAGACATGTGCCTGGTGAGACTCGAGATGTCATCATACCCTACGTGCAGGATCTATCTGGTTTCAGCTTACACCCGATTGCACCAACCACAGGTATCGATAGACACCCCTGCATGTATAAAACGATCCCTATACCTCCCAAGATCGATTATGCAGGAACGTAGTAAACCACCTCGGTAACATGGGTTGATAGGCTCCAGCATATAGGCATAGTATGGAGTACACCCTGACTTGAAGTGTCACAGTTCGAGACTTGATTGGTTGTTCTATACATGCCCAGGGTAGCTACACTTGCACGATGCCCAGCACCACTCAACAGACACACAACCATCAATGCTAACAGTGTCAATAAGATAACTTCAAATTAGACAACTCGGTCCTTTGAAGGATCTTAAGCGACCTAATTATGGAGTTGTTAGTACACGCTGAAACTCGAAAAGGTGGGGCAATAGGTAGGCAACAGAGCAGGGTCAACATGGATATCTACCAACTTGTGGCATCATTCTTGATCCTCAACATCTTCCTCGTCTCTCCTTTAACTTCACTGATTGCGCCCGCACAATGACAGGCCGTGGACGCGCAGGGAACCCCGCTCCCAAGCTTCCTAGACCAGATGCCACCCTCGACATCCGTCCAGTTCCGAGAGAACGACACTTTGATGTTCGTTCCGTCGGCCCAGACGCTTCTCCAGATATTCATCAAACTGTTCGGTCCATCGAAGAGTTGGAGCAAGATCTCGTCGTGCCCGACTACAACGGTCAGGGCCGCCATTCGGAAGAGTCGTGGGATCAAGCTGTACGCGAGTTCCTTGACCGCGTCATATCCGACGGGGAAATCGATTTCCGCAACCAAGACGAATTCACACCCGAAGTGACCTGTGGGTTCTGCATCTTCGTCACGAGCTACTCGAAAGAGGCTCAGAAGAACCTGGATTCAGCAGTGTCGACGCTGGTGAAGATCGTAGACCGCCACTTTCGCGAGAACACCAGTCCTGAGTTTGCTGCATTTGGACAGGAGGCTTCCAAGAGATTCAAATTAGACTTGTTTGAGAACGAGGAGTTACTCAAAGATGCCTCGGATGACCGTGTCAGAGAAGAGTTCAACGCGTATGCAAGGAGCTTACATCTCTGGGATGACGGCTACGACCCAGATGAACAGCGTGCTCGACGCTACCATGACAATCTCAACAGACCCCCCGGAAATAGTCGTCTCAAGTTTTGTATTGTCTTGAATGAAGCCAAGATCAACGAGCTGGCCGCCTTCCGCTTCCCCATCAACCTCAAGGAGGACTATCGAGCGCTTCGCAAGGTCAGCGTCAAGATCATCTGTCGTAGTTGGAGTTATCCAGATGAGGCAAACTGCGAGACGGGCTACTTTGATGGCTCGACTAGAAAAATCTTCTCTGGTATCGACCAGCTGCCGCTCAACAGTCTCATAGAGGTATATGAGGGATTGTCAAACTGGGATGTGGATGAGATGTTTCCCATGTTCAAGTTTCTAGACATGTGAATGGATACATGGGGATTATTATTCGTGTTTAACTATCTATCATTTTTTCTCGGCAAATGTTTTTCTAGTTACTCGTTGAACCCATATCGCAGAATGTTTCAGCAAGGTAGAGATCACGAAGCTGGGTACTACCAACATACCAGGTGCGATGAGGATGAAATGCCAACCCCTTGAAACACTTTACATATTCTAGACGACGTTTTAATCTTAAACGTCAGCAAAGTCCAATAATAGTGAGTGTTGGTTGTGAGTTGTTGGTTCTAGCTCCTGCTCGAGCCACAATCCTCTTGGCACGTCTATACATGAAACACCAGCAAAGACATAAGTATTTCAGGTCGGTTCACCCCAAAAAGATCAAGTCGTCAAGAATCAAAATGCAGTACTTCCAAATACTCTTTGTCTCCTGGGTACAGCAACCGCCCAGCAGCTCCCCGAATACAAGTACGACTACGACTTTAGCAGCTCTGAGGGCATCACACCGACATGCAAAGCAGCCTTGAACAAGGTCCTCGACTGCGACACATTACTTGCTCGATATGGACCTGAAAACATCATGCCTTCGGTCGAGCAAATGACCAAGATTTGTACTGCCATATGCCACAGCTCCCTCGTCCAGTTCAAAAAGGACATACAAAAGGCGTGTCCGGTAGAGAGCAACATCGTACACTGGCCCGATGGCAACAAATTTACGGGCACGGATAACATCAACGAGTTCATTGACAGGTACAACAAGCTTTGCCTGATTGACCCGTGAGACGGACCCCCCTCCAAGTGCGCTTTTGGGACAAGGCTAACCAAGGAGTAGAGAGACGGGACGATTCTGTTATGATCTGGTCAGAGAATGGGAGGATTCGAAAGAGGCGGCTGAGCATAAATGCTCTGATTGCGTCTTGGGCTTGTATCAGATACAAGAGGAGTCAAAAGCCGAGTATGACGAAAGCTTTGCGTCAGTAGTCGCTTCGTGGATCGACACTTGCGAGACGACGAGCGTTTCCCTCGATATCATGAAGGGGACACCAACTGCGACGGGCACTTCAGCTCCAACTGGGAGCTCAGGAGCAAAACCGACTTCGGTTACGACAGACGCTTCGACTGAAGTGACTCCGAGCACTTCTCCTGAGAATCCAATTCTCACCCCCATGCCATCTGGTGCGTCGACCTTGGCCATCAACCTCATCTTGATCATCATGCCTGTTCTGGTGCTGACAAGCCACTGGAGATGGTTTGCCCAGAACTAGAGACGAAACCTCTGCCGGTTTTTCAAAGACGGAATATGCGGGAAGACCTGTCCCTTCTCATACGTCGAATAGCTGGGTGGGTTTCATCAACAGGACCCAGAGCGTTACGACGCCGAGTCTGGCTGAGTCTACAATCACCAGTTTAGGAGGCGTGGCTACACTCATGACCATACGGTGTAAGTGGCCCGACTCTGACTTGCCTGGTAGCTGTGCTAACGTTTCATCCAAGTCAAGGACAAGAACCAGCTGCAAAAGGTGCTGTAGAGATCAGAGAGCGAGCATAATAGTTGTACTGTCGTTTCGAGGCGCCATAAAGAAGGGGCTTCCGTTGTAAGAGTAGTTTGTCGTCTGAAGCTATCATAATAACAGTAATAAATTACCCATTAAATCACAATTATTAGCGAAGGATCGTCTTCGTCGTATCTGAGCTCAGGGTTGAGACGCAGCTTCGTCCTCTATCAACTTCAGACACTTTAACACTGTGACCAAACTCAACAAAAGAGCGTACACCTATTGAATCCGATATCATAATGCAACCTACTCTTTTCGTCCATCTACTCTAGATAACTGAATGGCTTGAGAGGATATGTCTATTCAAGGCAGGGAGACGGAGACGACTCCCAGGGGCAGTCGTTGCATGCACTCCTGAAGATTCCCTGACAATGTCCCTAAGCAAGTGGTGAATCTAGAGCGAAACTAGCTGATATCCCCTAGTTTCTTCACAGCATAGCCAAGGATAGTTTCGCAATACGCAGAGCTTGATTGAGAGTGCCTGTCGTTATAGCAAGCACCGAAGATGAACCACGATGGCTAATCTCGCAACTTGTGAACCTGTTCTGTCCATCAGGTATGCAATACAACCTAAGATGATGAATAACTGCCGACGAATCACGGGACAGATGCTTACACACCAAGATGTAAGTTGAAACGATAATGTGCGTTACGCAGTAAGTTGACGCTTGCAACGTCCTGCTACCGTCACATGGCCTTCGAAGCATGTATCTCCCTTTTCTGGCAATCTACAAAGATGTCAGGAGGAGCAACCCCTTAAACATCTGTCAAATCATGCACGAAGCGTCCATCACACCTGTCACTTAGACTTCAGCATCTACACTTCTCTACTGGCGCCACGACAGCTCTGCCACACGGCGCATCTGGTGTTCGCCACGAACCGTTTGGGAAAGTGGCCGCAGCCCGGGTCGAGCTGAAAGGCCCGCAGCGGCGGGCAATTGGACGGGTTCGAAACCCTTGCTGACCGGTCTCCAACTGCAACGCTGAATGACCTTGGGGGATAATCCTGTTGGATCTTGGCCTTCCTCTCCTGTCAAGTTTCACCCCGGGAAGGGAAATGCAACTCGGAAGGCCCTGCATCTCGGTGGGCAGGCAGGTCTGGCTCAGAGGTCACGACAGGGGGAGCGAGGAGGCGCCTGAACAGCAACAGCAACAACAAACAGCATAACTCATATCCCATCCATAGAGATCAATAGATGAAGGAGGACTACGGCCCCCGGCAGGCGTTCGACGGGCCACCTGCGGCCCGGAGCGTCGACCCGTCGTCGTCTCGCTTGCCCCGGCCTCGAGCAGCGAATTGCTTCTTTCCTCTTCGCGGTGCTGTGCCGCAGCACCATGAGCCATCGGATGCCAGGCCCCGTTGACGAGTTCACCAGGGGGGTTGCCAGTTGATTGCACACTCTCCTAAGAGATGCCCGCAGTTCGCGTAGTACCGACGATGTGTGCAACGTCGCGCAGCAGCTCGTGAGAAGTCGACGACGCATGTTTTCAACGCACGAATCTGCCCAGCAAAGCCGGGCGAGGACATACATGCACATCTCTCTGTGCTGGCAGCCCTATCTAAAGGGACGGCTGCCAATCGTCAGGGGTTTGACGGCCAGGGTGAGCGAGGTGATTGCATGCAGCCACCATGATTGCCCACCAACGCAGCAGCGCGTGCGGAACAAGAGCAAACTGGATCAGTGTCACTCATCTCTTTGAGCTCAAGGATAGGGACAGCGGAGGACCGAAATTGCAATCGCACGCGTGGTTCTTGGCAGCTCAAGACTGCCGACGTCGTTTGGCGGTCCCAGCCTCTGGTTTCACGTCCCCCGAGAACAGACCGTCGTGGGCAGATTTTTAAGATTTCGTATCCCTTGGCGGGAGCAATCGACGATGCAATCGCCGATAGACACGAGGGATTCTCCCTCGGGCGGGTCCTGTATTCATGGTGTCCCAAGGGCAAGGATTGGAGATTGCCAGTAGGTCTCTTTGCGCATACGTTTCAGCTCCCGCCTGTCAGTAGAAGACTTTCCAAATATGGAATACCAGATAACTGCCTGAACACTACCCAAGAAGGAAAAGAGGGCGTCAAGATTCTATCCCTTGATTGTCGATAGCGTGGCCCTCTCGCCTTCGTCGATTGGGCCGGCCATTGCCCTCCGGGATCATGGGCTGAAAACATCGACCCCCGGCACCAACACAACAGAACCCAGAACCAAGGTTCCTCGACGTCTGAGAGGCTGAACCGAAATCAAACAGGGCGCCTGGCGTTGTCAACGGGAGGGGAAAATCGGACCCTATCGGAGAATTTGGCACCACCGAGAACTCTTCGGATATCCCATCTCCCGATGATGCTCGATAAAACTGCTCACGGTTTTCTTTTTCCTGTTGTTTGTTTGTTGTGCCGGAGAAGACGATCGATCCATGCAGGATAGAATAAACCTGTTTACGGCCTCGTCTTGGCGGCCTAGATCCATGCATGCTTCGCTCGGTCGCTCGCAGCGTACGTAGACGAGATGCATGTCAACTGGCGACGACCAAATAGTCCCGTCAACAAATGCCCTAGCGGAAAGGCGTCATGGTGGTGTCAGCAGCCGTTCCAACAGCCCGCGTGCCAGACAGCAAGGCAGCCTTCCTTTGAACATCTCAATGACCCAAAACAGCAAGCCCATAGCATCCTTCTGTTTTGGAAGCTGAATTGACGAACCACGGGCGGCCAATTGAGGCTGGACTCTGCGTGCCTCAGTCCTTCGGCACCTCTGGAACAGGAGCTCTGGTTACATCGCACCGATTAGAGTTGTCAAGTCGACATGGGGAGTCGTCCACTAGAACCGGCAGGATGAGGTCGGCGTTATGCTCTGGTGATACGCAGGAGCCCCGAGCGGGCTGACACGCGAAACATCCATCCCATCCATTCCCATGTTATCCGCTTCCATCAGTGGGTAAGGTATCGGGAAGATGGGCGAGGTACAAGCAGGTACCTGGCCTGGCCTGGCTTGCACACTAGGCCAGCTGTCTCAAGTCTCAGTCGAGGCTGCGTTAGGTGCTGGTCAGTTCACCATGCTAATGAACGTGGCCATCAAACATAGCAACTCGCTATTACGCCATGCCATCTCAACATGGAGATGCCAGCCAATGCCTCAACCGGCAACTCTCAACAGATGTCTTCTTCCGAATTGAGCTCTCCTCCAGGGCCGAGGCGGTTATCTGCCCTCACTCAGCATTCTTGATACTCAAGCCCTTGATCGACTTGACTCTCTCTCTCTCTTTGCCTCTCCCGAACAAGAAAAACCCCACATGCTGCTGGCCCAGCAGCAAAAGCTTGCGGGGATGAACCAGGGCGACGAATCCGTATGACCGCCGCACGAGCCTGGCCCTAGACAGGGACCCCGGTCAGGAAACCTTGCGAAACTCAGATCGCCAAAGGCTCATCAGCCATGTCCCCGATTGGGAGGCTCACCCGCGGCCTCTGGGAGCTGACAAGAGTCTTGTTGGTGATGAGAGGCGAACAATGAACCAGGGCCTCCAGGGACCCGTGGTCATAAGGCTTGCGGGGAGCAGCCTGAGCCTGGTGAGACTTCTTTGTGAGATGCGCCCCTTCGGCCTCGCCTAGGCCCTTGGTGGCTGATGCTGGAGATTCCAGCTCCTGCTTAGGCCAGCAAGTTCCCGGCTTGGTGTCTCGAGAGGAAAAAGCAAACAAGGGCGAGCTGTGTAGCAGGCCAACCACAGCTCGCGACCCAATCTCACCATCGACCACCAAGCAAGGCCATGCCCTGTTTACCCAGCGTAATCGTCCGCCCGCCGCATCAGAGATAATGCCATTTTCCCCTCTGACGGCGTAGCGCGCCCTCGGTCAGAGCTTCTGGAGACAATGTTTCCGACCGCTGGAGCATGTCCCGGTAGCAGCCGAGAGGAGCTGGGGTTGGAAACTTGAGGCTGTCCATTGTTTGATTCTTCGACCGATGATGCATCAAATGGATCCATTGAATGACATGCTCATCGCCTTGCCCGAATATCCCATGTTAGCCTGCAACTGCCATCAAAATAGACATGACGAGTGCGACCGACAGAAGCGTCCACATGCATGCAATAGCCACGGTAGATCTGTGGAGGACCTGTTCGCGTCAACAACCGACATGTCAATTCTGGCCGCTGATAGGCCGCTCGGCGATGGCCATGCTCACAGCCTCCCACCTCCAGCTGACAGTTCCTGGGGCCTCTAGGGCCTCTAGGGCCTCCTGCCATCATCAGCGAGTTTAACCAAACGTTTTTGGCGGCTAGAGGGCCCAAAGAGGCCAGGGGTCGGACCTCGCAGAGGAACCATTGAATGCAGCTCGGCGTCATGGTATGCTTTTGGCTGTGGCCAAGCCCCTTTGGTGCGCTCTCACTGGACGGGCTCTTGGCTTGGAGATCCCAAGATCGTGGGTTCTCCGTCAGCGAATCCCACCCTGCAACTGATAGATCGCCTCTTGCTTGTTCTGGTGCCGAAACTATCCCACTCGGTGCTTGACTCCGTTATCTCCATGTTGTTTTTGTTGTTTGTTGTTTTCGTCCAGGATCATGTCGCGCGCCCGTGACTCCACCGTCTGTGGCAACATCATGACTGGCAATGAATGCCTGCGCGTCTTCTTGGATGAGACGGATTTTGGTCACGGGATTGTCAAGCATGACCGGTCGTGGACAATATTCATCATCGACGCTCCTTTCGTCCCCGGTAGCATCCTTGCCGCAAGTCACAGGCATTGACTTCTTGACAAAGGGACCACTTGATGGCCTAGGGCCCTTGGGCTGACTGCTAGGGCATTGCAGTTTCTCAGACATGTGAGATGCGGGGAGGTTTCAAGTGACATGGAACCGCAGTCGGCGCTCGTGTGAGTAAGAGCGCATTGGATTTCCCAACATGGCCGTGTCGTACACTTGTACGCCCGCATCATCGCAAACCGGCTGATCAGATGGCGGCATTGACCAATAGCGCCGCTTACTTGCATCCCCGCGAACCTAGGACCGGCTAGGTGTGCGCCGTGTAACTGTTGTGTCTGAAGCCGTCCTAGTGGCTACCCTGAGGTGACTGACACACGACTGAGCAACCTCTCTTGGAAGCAACTGTTGCGAGGAGCTCTTTGCTGAACGGGGAAATGAAGGCCGAGAATTCTGGTATTGAGATTAGCAACTCGCTGACCAAGCATTGGGCATTTGCGGGCAAATCTCGCTTCCTCAGGTCGAGAGAAATATCCATGATGATCAGTTCTCAAGTTGACTTAATTGGGAAGCTCGCCGAGCGAGTTGAAGGCCAAGCAACAACCCTCAAGGAAGAAACCCATTCCCAACCACAGCAACGCACTGGTTGATGCTGACCATCAGGAAATAGCAAAGTGACAACGTCAGCATAAGGAGAAGAGTATCAGGTTGATGGTTGTTGGGAGGCTCGGCCCTTGTCTCTGGCCCACCGGACCCTAGGGCTGAAACGAGTTGAATCAGCAACGACACAAGCCATCACAAGATGTTCAAGTGAAGGTTTTTCGAATCGAATTGCAATTGTGTTTCTCAACAGTTGCCGAGGATGGTTTCACCGCCGCGAGAATCGAAATTTTTTTTATCCCTCTCCGACCCCTCCTACAGTGGAGAGGGGCCGAGGGGTGGAATGCCGAGTTCCCTCGTTTCCGGGTCCGGAGGAGCCTGGATCTGGGGCCGTTTGTCAAAGGACCGAAGGCCAAGCCCGGCGCTTGCGGCACTCACCACGGAAACGAGTCGGGAGACGAGGGTGAAAAGGTCATTTAAAGTAAAGGCTGTATCCCAAGTGAGGGGAAAGACAGAAATTTTCTCATCATTGTCCTGCCAATGCAGAAACTTCGAGGGCGGTGTCTTCTTCTCCGCACATGTATGCGACCTTGAGATGCAGTAGTAGGTTGACGATCGGGTGGATTCGACTTTTTCTCTGGGATTTTTTCCCATCGTCTTGCATGAGTCCATCGGACGAATGGGTCCTCGTCGAGGCGTCATGGATCCAGTTAGTCTTGGTCCTGGTCCTGGGCGTCGCCGTGGTGAAGAAGCGAGGGATGGAGCCGCAAGCGTCTGGGCCGCTGGGGTAGTTTTGCCGGGTTTCCCACCGCCGGCAGGAACACCCTGCCCTGCATTAGCATAATTAGAGGAGACACAGAACGGTGCTCATTGAATAGAGCGTGTATAACAGCAAGACAAAATGAAGGCACAGGGAAAACTGGACCCTGAAGATGGCGCGCCGTGGCTTGCGGGGGATACCAGCCTCAAGAGATTGCGATTCAGCCTCATCTCGCTTTGAAGCAAGGAGTTGGTGTCGTCACTCGCGGGAAGCCCCACTATGTGGAAGGCTTCTCGAACATGGCGCGCTTAGCGTGGTCAAGCGTCAAGGTCAAGCGTCAAGGTGGAGGCGCTAGGCACGTGCACCCGCGTCAGTTTTGTGCAAGTGGAGGACGATGGAGTCGAGTCGAGTCGAGCTTCTGGAGCCTCAATTTGCAGCGTGGTTGGGGACGAGAGATCTTGTCAAGGCTTCATCTTGGAGTGGATGCATCGTCGCGGGTCAGACGCAGGCAAGAAACAAACAAGAAATTCCACTCTGGAACCACTTGGCTTGGTCACATCCGCTTGTCACGGCCGACGCCCCGTCGGTCCTCGGAGAGCAAGGGCATCACTTCGCTTCGTCCATGGTCTCGGATGGGTTCGATGGAGTGCGGAAGAGGGGACAAGCCAAGCCAGCCAACGACAGCCGCGCTTTTGATAATTCGAGGGGCAGCATCCTCCGTTGCCTCTTGTCTCAGGCGACTTGGGGGCGCTTTTTTAGCTGGAGCCCACCGTGGTCGGACCCAGCTTAATTAAGCTGGTGGT
>SSHR01000752.1:0-11036 GCA_006518225.1 Fusarium neocosmosporiellum | reverse complement strand
GCTTGACAAAGTTAGAGGCCCAGCGCTTGCCGACAGGTGATGCGTCGCGATCGGCAAGCAATCGGTTGGCCATTTCTTCAATACCACGCAGTCGCGGGGGAAATCCTCGCGAATCTAGGTCGAGGATAAATCGAATAATAGCTTGTTCCTCTAGATCAGATAGTTTCCGTGACTTAGGTGTATTATCATATCGAGAAGAAATGCCATGGGTTCGGCGCCAGAGTGAACCATAGGAGGCCTGGTATATCTCAGCTGCGCGATGGAGACCTAATTCTGGGTTGTTTTGATAGGCCTGAAGCGCAAGAATGATATTTGCCTCTTTATTTGATTGAGACATGATTGATGGTTGAGGATCAATTGATTAAATAGAAATGTTATAGGGTGAGGGATTTTTGGTCCACTCGCTTGTCTGGTCCACTCGTGTGACGGTCGAGGTTCCCAACGTAGTAAACCGTAACCGAATTGGTTTATGTTGGCAGTTGTAACGGGGCGTAACGTACTGAGCGTAGGGTGGCGAATCACGTCTGATAATATCAAGAAGTATTCTTGAGTAATCAAGTTGTATTGAAAGCTAGAGGGTTCTCTAGACATAGGGAAGTGGGAATGAGTGAAGCTATATATACTATTCTGGTTTGCTTGGTCGATCGTGGTCGAACGCGCTCTCGTTCGACCTGTTCGACCATTTTAAGGTTAAGGTTTTACTGGGAGCGATGGAGCGCGAGGAGCGTTGCTCCCTCGTTCCCATCGCTCCTGTCGCTCCATCGCTCCTTCCCTGATTCGCCCGTGAGGCTGACTCATCAGCCTTACCGTTTGGTTCTCAACAGGTCCAAGGGTTTTGCCACCCTTCGCCGCTTGGTCCCTTGGACGCCTTAGCTTGGGTCGTGACAACTCGCTTATCATGTACGTTACTTTTTTTAGATTTTTAGCTGTTTTATTTAAGGTAGCTAGGTGTTATAGGGTAAGCTATTTTTAGGTGCACAGTGCAGTGGCCCACTCGCTTATCAACTACGTTAGCCAGAGTGCTGTCTTGCATTTTTTGGCAAATAAGCATATAGTGCTCATCATTAAGCTTTACATACTCATCTATTGCCAGCTAGTAGTGCCTAGATGATATATAGTGATAAAATAAAATAGAGTAGTAAATGTTATTATGATCCTATTCTATACTGCAGAACCCCTTTTGCCAAAATGATGTGAACCTTAAAAAATGATGCTAACCCCAAGTGGAAATCTTTACTAATCAGCGACTCGGCCCAGTAGTAAGCGATATCACAGTAATATACGGCCTATAAAATCGCATTTGTATGGACGATTCTGACAGGATGGTCTGCGAATAATTCCTAGGGCTCTACTGACGCCAGTATATATGCAACTAAAGATGTTGCCCCCCCTGGGCTGATTCTTATTCTTGTCAGTCGTCCACTTTCGTCATGATGCATTGACTACCCTGGCGACCCTACTATTGTTACAGCAGGCTCATGCAGCGTTAAGACGAGCTCAATAGCATGACAGCCGGCACCCACCATGGCTAATCCAGCTAAGCCCATTCGCGAACCGCTTCTAGGGCGAATGGGGACAAGGCCAGGCCCCGTCCCCACAAACCGAAGTCAAAGGTTCGTCGACAGCCGTCCAGCAAAGGCGTGGTCGAAGACACAGAGCTGCTACCGCACAGGAGCATTCCGGGGCTTGCTGAGGCCGCGCGAGAGCTGTGAACCGGAAAATGGAGTACCCGTTGGCTCATGTGGGGTTAGGACTTTAGGCGAGCCTCTCAAAGGTTGAGAGTGTGCAACATACGTTGTACCCAGAAGAGATTGAATTGAAGCTTCTTCCTTTCTAACTAAATGAATGACTCGAGTTGGTCTCTTTCATCCTTCCTTGGATAGGATCGTATTCATCAGCTGTGACGGAATGTTCCTCACGATCTGTTTCATCCAAGTCTGATACCGTAGTTAATACAACCCCTGTGTCAGACCGGCCTTAGTAATACGATGTGGTTTCCTACACATTGATCCATCGAAGTGCTAGATCAGCTTTAGCCAAGTGGCTTTTAATGAGTCGTCTGGGTTGGAGGCGAGCGTATCGAGAACCTCCCCATGCATAATGTCGTACGCGTAGCACTCGCCAACAACCAAGCAGGCATCCCCATGAGGCCTCAGCAAGAAAGGAACTTCAGCACCAAACAACACGCACAGCAAATCGCCAACCTCCATATCAACAGGCCCCGTCCCAAACATTGACGACTCGGTCACGAAGATTCTGTAGCCGTGGCGCACAGGCGCCACAGCGCTGACATATCGTTCGGCCCGTCCGCTCCGTGCGAGGACTTCGAGTTCATTTAATCGCAGGACATCCCCAAGCCCCGACGCATTGACTTTCTCGAGCGCAATTAGGTCCTTCATGGCCCAGTTTAGCTTCTTCGAGAGGAGTGCAGCAGCAAAGTCGGCGAGGTGAGAGTCGATATCGTCCACAGGATAGCCCATGCCGTCGCTTCCACAAGTCAAGGACATGGCGCATTTTTGCCAATCCTCGATACTCCACGACATATTGTTCAGAAAGGACTTGTGGGTTGTGTCATCATTGTCATGTTCGCCCAAGAGTGCATAGTGTTCCCATCTCCGGTGCTTCTGTATCAGCCCCACTCTGTCGACAACGACACCTCGAAGAGAGAGTCCTGGTCTCTGGCGAGCGCCATCAACCTGCATTGTAGTTCGTGATCCACACTTAAACTGTGGATGCGAGTTAATAGGGAGTATCGTCCAGGGTCGGCGTTCATGCCAACTTGGGACCCATGATGGGCCTGAGGAGCTGAATCTTCCAAATGTGCCCGCACCCGAGAGAAATCTTAGAGGCGACTTAGATTCAAGAATTAGCCAGGCGATGTCTTCGTAGATCTTTTCTGTCCTCGTCTCCTCGCTGTAATCCGGAATAATCAGTTGTGCTATGGAATCTGTAGTCGGAAGACCTATGAGTCCATAGATCTTGTCCCGCTGTTCTTTGCTATCGAAAAGCCGAGTAAGCTGCAGTAACTGAGCGAATGAGAACTCAAGCGGCTTGAAATAGGTTTGCGACGCCGAAAGACGATACATAATGTACGCGTTAGTGACCTCGGTGGGAATGGACTCCCGCTCCGAGCCATCTGGCGTAAGGAGCGGGCTATGGACAAGGATTGCTGCGGCAACCCCAACCCAGTCCCAAGAGATCTGATATGGTCCGAACTGTACAACCGCACTACTTGCAAGAACCGACTCCTGGACGACCCAGATGCGAGAGAACCAGCGCCGTTCAAAAAAGCGCAGCACCGAACGTCGAATTTGCCGGCCCGATTCCCAAAAGTTTCCGGTGGCTCCGTCCCGGGAGTCAGCTTCCAAGTTGTGGTGGTCTACTTCGCTTGGTGCTCCGCTCGCCGAGACTGTCGAATAGGTTGCTTTGATGTCGATTCGGCCCTGTTGGGCCAGCCATGTGTTGACAATGAAACATATTCCGGATAAGGCTTCTGTCAGTGATCCCAGATGGGACTCTAGTAGCCTTTCGCCACAGTAACAGCGGTCTTCCTGCTCGCCAACCCATATCACGACCCGCCAGGCCCCTCCGAATATTTTCCCCATCAGTCTAACTTGCTGGCTTCGCTCCTTCTCATCCTCCTGATTGATGCAAATTGCATCGGCCCAGATGAAACGTGATTCGTTGCTGCGACGTAGTGCCAGTAAAGCATCATGTAAGTTTCGAGAAATACTGAGTGACCGGTTGGCTCCCTTTGCTGTAATTTGAACCTCTTTCTTATCCGAAGCTCGGTCGTTGCCCCAGGTGTACGATAGCGCTTCGTATGTCATTACGTTCCTATCCAAGCTACACACATGAAGCTTGCATTGAATGGAGTCGTCACTTCCCGGAAGGACTTCTAACAGTCTAAACTTGTCGCTTGAAGGTAGTGTGCGATAGATTTCGGCACTCCATTCCTCCTCTGGAGGAGCGTCGTCACCTGGGACGAAGGCTTGTGGTGACAACCCAATACGCGCTAGATTGGAATCTAACCCCCGTCTCAATGTCAGCTCAGCCTTCGACGCGTTATTAAAGGTGCATGTACTGTTATCCTGGTCGAACGCAAGAAGAGATTGTTCTATACCCAACCCATCATGCCTGGGCGAAAATGACGGCACCTGTGGAGACTCCCTATCAAAGGTGACATGTCCATGGAACGTCTCCCTCACGAATTGCATTCCAAATCCTGCGTTATTAATTTGTGCACCAGAACCATAATGGTATAATAGTCGCCGATCTCCTTCGCCGCAATAAGCATGTGAATGATCATCATCGGGGATGAACACTGTCAGAGCTTGAGAGACCTCCATTGAAGACAACACAGTGGGACCAGGAATGATTGGAGGGTAACTCAGTACGCATTTACTGCGTCGATGCCTTGCAATGGCGTTTTACAGAATGATCAACAAAGCATTAGTAAGTGAAGTGTTGTTCAGTTCTTCAAATTGCCAGCCCATCCGCGCAATGAAACCGTGCTCTTATCACCACCGAGAATATCTTTGCAGGTTTAGTTAGGCACCCAACCTTGATGCCCAACGCAGGCACTCAGCTGACGGTCCGCTCTCCGGACACCTTCGCTATTGGCTTTAGGCGGCGTCAACATCCGACATCTCCACCGCTTGGGTGAGAGCGACAGTCCAAAGGAAGACGGAGTAGGCTTTAACAGTGTGTCCAACAACCAAGTTACTTGACTTGGTTGGTTGAGGTAGCGCCATCTAGGCTGACAGGACCGTACAATCACAGGCCTGTACATTTAATCAGCCACACCTACTGTAAGGCGCCCACTGGAACGGCGCCCAGGCGCCGCATTAAAATCGGCGATACCTACGCTGAGGGACTTAATTCTCATACTTATCTGACGATGACGTCTGTTAGACTGCGTTGAATATTCTTACTAAAACTGTAAATACGCTAATAAAGACAGGGGGTAGACATTATTAAAAAAATTAATAGTAGATATTATTAATATTTTTGGGGCTAAAATAGAAAGATTAATAGGAAAATAAAGAGTAGCAGTGCAGATTTAATTTTAATAAGGTTTTATTATTTTAACAGTTAGATAATTAAGCGTTATAACCAGGTTTATTATTTGATATAAATTAGGGTTAGGATAGGGTTAGTATTAACTTGTTACGGTTGGTCCCCGTAACAGCGTTGTAATGCTCTATAGGCAGCTGTAAGCGCCACTGTAATTGCTACAATAGCAGTTATAGCCCAATCTTTTGCCCTGTGGCGTAGTGGTTAGGTGCGACCGTTACAATTCTCAAGTCCGTCCACAACTGCCCAGCTTATCATATACTTCATTCTTCCAATCCCTGTCAAGTCCTCCGGTCAAAGCACTAAACACGATTCAAGACCTGGACAACAAAACATATGATCTCCATCTTCCACGTCACCGGTGCAAGTTGCGAGCAGCCCGGAATTGGTGATGACCAGCACTGTACCACGGAGCTGTTGCACACGGGTTATAAAGCCTTCACTACGCAGCTGTGGTATACGGCCTTTCTCTGTAGCTGTAGCGTTCTGTGGGCTAACCAATCGGCAATGATGGGAACCACTCAACGTACTTCAATATATTGAATGGATTGATGATCAACGTCAATTCAATTCAATCAACATCGAGATTTGATTATGTAATACTTCAATCCATTTTGATGTTCTGTTGATTGAATGGGTTTGTATGTATGTATGTATGTGTATTTTTCGTCCAGGGGGCCTTCGTCCCCGAAAGTCCCCTATTGGGGCACAGGACGTGCTGAGCTGAGGAGGTCTATCTACTATGAAATGCTATTGGCTATGAGAGGACTAGTGCTTCTCGACGCGAAATTAAGATTCCCGTCAGACTGCAATTTCTGCATAAACGGTTATCTCTATCAGATTAGAGCAGCACCAACAGATGGATGTCCATGCGGGCAGGCAAAGGAAACGGTAGAGCACTTTCTCTTTCGATGCGTAAAATGGACAGCACAACGCAAGGAGATGATGTCCCAATGTGTAGAAGAAAAACGTGGCAACCTATCCTTTCACCTGGGAGGCAAGGCAGCGTCGGATGGACAGAAATGGGCACCGAATATGGAAGCGGTACGAGCCACGATCAGATTTGCGATCGCTACAGGTCGCTTAGAGCAGAGATAACAACACCAATAAGCCACCGGTTACGAAAACTCACTTACTAACAACAGCTACCCCCCGTACAACCAAAAGCAGGCACTGCTTCAGTCGCCGAAGATAGGAAACTGAACACTTGGAGGAATTGGGCTTCAAGTTGATCTGCTACCACTAACCGATACGGGGATCTAGAAGGAGAACAATGAAGAGGCAGAGAAGAACAAGGCGGGAAATATAGGGGCTCTGCGAGATCAAGACATCAATTGGCGAAATGTATGTATTTTTAGTTTTTAGAGCCCTATGGGCGGTGGCCTACCGGGCGTAATAGATCTGTCTGTCTGGTTACTAGGGCTGCTTCCCTATATAAAGAAAGAGTCCATGGTGTGACGAGATCTCGAGTCAAGTATTTGAGGATGCCCGAGGCCTGCACTGAATTCAGATGCTTTTGCCTCACAGGAGGATCTTGAAAGAGAAGGTCATTACTTTTGTAGTGGGGCATGTGTAAGATCATTGCTAAGTCAATCGTGGGCCGAATTACGGCGAGATACTTCAGTAAGCTTAGACTGAGATTTGGCGGTAGATATCGAACAATATAAAAAGAATAGTTATTAGATGCCCTGGCCTTGTTATAACTGATCACGATTATCATTCTTCCTCGGTAGAAGAAAACGTTGCGTCTAGAAAGTTCGGTATTGAGGCAACGAATGCTGGTAACTTCACTACCTCGACCAGGTAATCCGCTTGATAGCTGTAAGGCAGCGAAAGCAGATTCGTTGAGATCGAGGCCAAGATTCAAGTATGCGAGACATGTGTCGGGACACCAATGAGATGCGGTTGCAAACGGTTTGCCACGAAATTGAGACGTCTGAAGCTTATTCGCTAGCATCTCCCATGCATCCGATAAGTTGTTCTCAGGTTTTTGTAAAAAGGACCACCCAGCTTTTCGACAACTCAGGTCATCCCTAATGTCATCAACATTAAAACTCGGCCTAGTGCCCAGCATCATTTCTTCAACCTGCTCCTCAACCAGTGTTATGGCCTTATGATAAGTCCTACAGGAGTCAGAGAGCCTCACTTCTTTGTCATTGCCAACCACAAACGAACGACCATCAGGAGCCCATGAGAGATTCTCGGGAATGCCCTCTTGTCTGACAATGGACTTAGTAAACGCCTTTAGCTCAATGAGTTCTCCAAAAGGTGTATAGCAGCCCCGTATAAGATATTTTTGGCGGATAGCTTCGAGCCGCTCGGGCTAAGAAGAGTATTGGCTTCGAGATGGCCAGTGGTACGCAAGAGTACTGTAGCCATACAGAGGAAGAGCATACTCCAAGAAAAGTGCACGTCCAATCCACATGTGTGCGGCTAGGCCAGGTGTAGAGTTGTGAGCTGAATGATAAGACATAGACCGCCTTTGTATCCCCATAACAGCAGTATAATAAATGATAGCGGAAGACGACATGGCTCCAGCGGCGTCTCGATATGTCCAGAACATCATTGAGAGCTGGAATAAAGCCTCGGGGAAGCGCAGGCAGATTAGCGTAGCTACAGGCCCTCTGGGATCCGTTCTACCAGGCGTAATAAATTCTACTACTACTACTACTACTACTACTACCATGTAATATGGGGCCAAATAAATCAATTCTACTAGAATTGATTTTGGTACGTGGGACTAGGTCCACTGGCGCTCCAGGAGGCTCGAGACCTCTCGATTCAGCCCAGTCCAAATTTCTGAAACTGTGAATCCACTCCATCCAAATCCACTCCAATGCTAGTCCAGTCAAACAAGATCACTGCTCGTGCCCGTTCCTAGCGGCGTATAGAAGCGGCGTCAGACCGTACTGAGTATCCTTCACGTCGACATCGACTTTGCCCGTAGCGTAAAGGAACTCGACCACGGCCTTGTGCCCATTCATAGCGGCCAATGAGAGCGGCGTTCGACCAGAACCGTCCCTCTTGTCGATACCAGTACCAGCCTTTAGGATCATCCGCAGCGGCCCTATCAACTGATACCGTGACACTAGATGTATCATGCTGGTGTCTTCCGGCGGACAGCCGTCTGAGTCTCGATCTAGCTTCTGGTAAATCCGCACCCATCGCTTCACAAGCTCCTCGGATGGCCAGCCGAAGTAGTCCAGAAGATCGTCCTGTGGAACATTTCTCGTTTCACTTTGTTTCGTGTGCGCCACCCACGAAGTTGCGGCATAATGCAGGAAAGGAAACTCGGAGGTCATGCCATGTCGCTCGCGACTAATTGACTGGCCGATCTCCTCCATTGCCAAGTAGCGTATGCAGGTCCTGGAAAGCTGATAATGTGCGTGTCCTTCCATATCAGCCGTCGGGGCCTCGGGCTTGGACGACTGGTCTAGAATGGATATGCCCTCATCGATGAAATAGTCCTTAACGGACTGGTGGATGAACTGGACAACCTGCGTGTCAGATGATGTGATGACCTCGACAAGACCGCGACTGAGAGCTTGGACTCGCTTTTTCATCCTGTCACTGTTGGATATCCAATCATCCTTGCTTCTGCATTCTTCCAATGACTGGGGTGGAGGGGTGGTGTCGATAACCAGAGCCCATCGCAATTCGTCAGGGGATAGAGACCGGTTGGCAAAGCAGATCCATCGGATAAGTTTCAGGGATGCTTCTGTCTCGCTCATTTGGTCGACTAGTTCGTGATAAAGATCATGCAGGTCCGGAGGGATAGAACGAATTGCCTTTTCGATTTCCCTCAATCCTTTTCCTTCCCGGTCAAGTTCAAGTACTTTCTCCATAGCAAGGCGGGCCCACATGAAAAGGCCACGAGCCTCTTCCGTGATAATCTTCGGTATCTCAGATTCTCTCAGATCAGGGGGTGTGGAAGATGTAGAAAGCTGAGATCGCACGTAAGTCGAAATGTCCTCTCGATTTTCATCCTCAAGGCATATTTTGAATTCGTCACTTTTGTCAAGATTCAAGCCGTGGCGACAGCTGAAGCAGATGTGGAATTGCGAGCTGGTGGGCGGCAGCCCCCGAAGCAGCGACTGGAATTTCTTGATCATTTCAGCATGGTTGCTACTTTCGTCCAGCGCGTCGACGAATAACCAGACCGAGCAGTTCTCCAAGACCTTCGGGATTGATGATTGGAAGAAGCCCTGTAGATCGCCTGGATGCCAGGTCCACTTTTCGCCCAGCTTGCCTCTCTCCTTGTCGTTCTTCTTGAAAGTGTCGACGAGATCGGGCAGTGCGTCGGGAACGCGGCTGAGGAGCTGATGAAGGAGTGACCGGAAGAGGCCAAGCGGTGTCCTTTGTAGCTCAACACCGCGACCATGGAAGAAGAATGAGAGAACAATAGCATTGCCCCGGCCTTTGTCTGCTTGTATCCCGTTGAGAGCGTGTCGCAGCAACGTCGACTTCCCAGACCCGGGCTTCCCCTTGATCCAGAGCAAGCCCCGGCTGCTTTGCTCCCAAGACTTGTATTGATTGTTCTTGAGCAGCCATTCGCATGTTCCCGGGGTAGCGGCATCGACGTCTTTGGACCGACTCTCCATTTCCGGAAAGGCCAGCGCTTGTAAGCAACGCTCTCGTAGTGAGGGCTCGGATGAGCGAGGGCCTAAAGATGTTCAGCCAGGAAACCGCCGTATGGTTTCAACAATAATAGTCACCCCTACCGAAATTGACGTAGCCATTGAAGACAGCTCCTGAGAACTGGTTACCATCTCCTATGTTGTTGTTCTGAATACCTCCACCTATTGCATTGAACTGGTGTCCGACACCGTCCTTCTGAAAGGTTGAATTCCAACTACGATCCGCCATCTGGTCGTGTAATTGCTGGCTGTGGGTGAGATTGCCGCTGAGTTGCCGCTGAGTTGCCGATGTTCGCTCGCCGATGGGCAACTGGCAGTCCGAGGCGTCCGAGGCGTTGTCTGTCTGTCAGGTTCAGTAGCCAGGGCTGAAGCAGCCAGAGGCCAATGTTGCAAACCGAACTTCTTAGATCGCACTATCGGACGGACCAGCTGATCTAACAGTGGGTAGCGTCCTTGCGGGCTGATTCGAGGTACATATGACTTGGGGCTCCGGGCCGGCCGGTCTCCTGCCATGCTCATCCATTGGTCTCTCTATTACCGTATTAATTCAGATTGCTGGCGAAGCCTCGTGGGTCCTAGCATCCCTGCTAGCGGCATGATCTAACTGTAAGCAAATTAGTATGAGACCTTGATATCAACGTCAGACCACTTCCCCTCTTCAAGCCTCTTCCTGCCATAATCCTTGGCCCTTACCCTTGCCGGCAAGATGACTCTATCGCCACTATGTGGATTCATTGATATCATATGTATGTTGGTGTTGATCGCCCTGTCAGACGAAGCTAACGAAGCCCTGCCGTGATAGACGTCACACATGACTTTGACCGCGCCTAGCCCTTCGAAGTTAGACACTAATACCGTCTTGAATACAGGCAGCCCTCTTCCCCGAGCCCGCCATCAACGCTGCAATTTCTCGTGAGGAGTTCTAGCTATAATTAGCACCACCGCCTTCATCAGCCCCTCCCGTAATTAATACATCAAAGGAGTCATCTACGTCGCTTAGGCTACAAAGATTAGAAGTAGGCAATTTATATAAGCCTAGTATAGAGCTACATCGGTCATATATATGCTTTTTATAGTGCTAAGAAGATATTAATGATAACACGATTAAGAATAATATAGAGGGTATAGAAGTGGATGAAGACTTCATAACGCCGGGGGAGCTATCATAGCTTCCTATTCGGGAAAAAACGCAGGCATATAATGCTGAGGCTCAGGCTATCCATTAATTATCATAGTGGTTAGAGACTGATGCCCCGGGCGAGACCCTACGGCCCGAGGTCGACGAGATATTATGGCGGCTTTAATGTGACATCGAAGCCGGCG
>SSHR01000751.1:0-10630 GCA_006518225.1 Fusarium neocosmosporiellum | reverse complement strand
GGAAAGGAGTGTGACTGGGTTTTTGTTCCTGCGTTGCGCTCGCACCAGTCTATCCTCCCCCCCCTAGACGGGATGGATGAAAATTTTTTCTTCCCATCGACCTTCACCCTGTCTAGTATTTGCTCCGTTCCGTTGGGAATCGACATGCCGGGTGTTGAGCAAGGTAGAAGGGACGCATGGCCAGTCACACCATCGAATGTGTCATGCGACGGGTACCGTAGCGGAAGAGATTTTTTAGCTGACAACACCCTCCTATTCCCGACCTTAGCTCAGCAGACTTTGTCGAGTGTGGTCGGCTTATCTAAGGTGACTTCTAACAGCCGACATGGATAGGACCACTCTGAAGCAACATACGACAGCAGAGCTCATGTGACCTCTACGCAACACCGTCATGTGACTCCAACTCGGTGGAACGACGTGGAAATGGAGTGTGGCGGATGCCGACGGATTGGCGTTGGAAAGAGAACCACAACGTATTGCCAACGACGGAAATGTGGCTGTGCGTGGCATGCCGCGCTGGACAGGGATCGCCTGAGAAAGCGAATAAAGATGGAAGATCGGCGGGGCCAGACTACGTCAGTGGACACGGCCAACACGCACGAGGAGAAAAACTTGAGTCGCAGAGCAGGGCTGGCAAGGACTTTCCAAGGAGAGCGGCAGAGGGATTGGGAGTGGTCATTGGGTGTTTGGCTTGGATGGGCCGTGTTGGCGTCGGAACCCTGGAGCGTTGGGTGCGAGCTGGCCTTGGCCCTTGGAGCCAAAACCTAAAGATACGTACCCTTGCTCTCTGCATCCCCGGAGTGGGCTTCGCGCGCTGCGGGCGTGAGGCTTGGGAGGGCTCCGTCTAGCTGTCGGACTTCGTCCTTCGGGGCTTGTCTCGCGAATGGAGGGTGGCTGATACAGCCAAGTATATCTGGCGCGACATCCTCGGCCTGGCTTTAAGCGATGGAAATATTTGAAATCAGAAAACAATCATCCATCCTCTAGAGCAACCGCCGGAAGCGACTCGAACCATCGAGACAATCAGCAGTTACATCAGCGCCCATCGCAGCATCACCGGCATCATAAATCACCAAAGCATCAATCAGCAACCGCACTAGCTGCCCGCCGCTGACCTAGCGAAACGAAAATAACGGCTTTTACCTGACGATTGTACGAACCACCACCACCACCACACAACGTACACTCCATCACTTCACACCACACACACCACTGCCACACGCCCCTCCATTCGAGTCCACACCACCCTTGCATCCCGGGTTACATACCGACACTCAAGTCTTTTGCTTTTTTTTTTTTCAGTCGGTACCAGGGCACAATCCAGCCAGTCATCCTGCCCAGATCCCGGATTTGGGGCCTGTCCTGTGCATCATCAAAGTGGGACCGGGACCTTCAGGGTCTTCTCTCGGTCTGTGGGGCTCGCTCTGCAGATACATCGGCGCCAGTCCATCATCTGTCTACTCGTTTCCATCTTGGTATTCCAGTTCACTCCGGCTCACACGGGGCCTTCTTTCTTAAAAGGAGAGCCATCCCATCTTTTTTGCCACTTCCTTCCCCAACCTTAAACACAATTATTCTTTCCTCAATCAACATGTTATCGATCCCTCGCCCTCCTCAGCAACAACTTCAACTTCAACAACAACATCAGAACAACTCTTCCAACACTCAGCAGTATCCATATATCCAAGACTGCCAGTCCGAATACAACCCTACCGCCTACTCAGACTTTTCACGATCGAACTACGACGACGAGCTCGCCGCCTTGAGCCAGCAGCTTCCCTCAGACCTCATGCAGCCCGACGCCTGGGGAGCCATCGCCCATCAGACTCCCAGATTCTCCCGCGCTGCCCATCAACGCGAGTCATCATTGTCGTCTCTGGGCTCTTCAACTGCTGGTCCCTCTTCTCCATTTACCCACAACACCTCGAACCCTCAGATCGCTATCACCGACGTCCACGACCAGAGCGGCACCAACCCTTCCTACTACCAGCTGGCCAAGTCAATGGCTCCCTACTCCGGCTACCAGTCCTGCGGTGGCATGGAGCATGCCATGCCCGAGCTGGCATATCCCATCACACTCACAGGTCCCAGCAGCAAGCCGCGGATGGATCGGGGACTGATGCACGCCCCCGACTTTTCCGGCTCAACGCGATCACATCCTGCCTCGGTGGCGAGTTCCATCGCAGGTGACTCACCTGCGACTCCCACAGTTGGCGAAACCGAGCACTCGGAGAGGAGGCGAAAAGGTATACATTCCCTCGTCGACGGAGGCCTCAGCGACCAGCGCTCACAGTTCCTCTCAATAGGTTATCCCAACGCCCCAAAGCTTGACAGGACCATGACGGATGTCTATGGCGATGAGCTCTACAGCCCCAACTTTGCCATCACATCTACTCCGCCCTCGCAAGCGCAGATGGCTGTCTCTCCGACAAACGATGTCTTCAGCCAGCGACTCCACGCGGCCAACAGCCAGCACCTGAGCGCTGCTCACTCACCGGCCTCCAGCACTTCCCGAGACAGATCGCCTTTCCGCGCTGGCTCTCCCCTGGCACCTTCGCCGGCTCATGACTTTAGCAATGCCGCGTTCGCGCAAAATATGCCATTCAACTCAGCCCAGCGCATGCGCGAGCAGAACAAGGCGCAGCACGACGCGCAGTTCATGCAACAGCAGATGAGTCAGAGACACGAGCCTGAGACCCCAAAGACGATTTCGCCCAAGGACGCTATTCTGGAGTTCAACGAGCCCGAGGGCGAGTCCAACTTCCCATTGTTTCCCCATGGTGCTACTGGCTTCGAGATGGACCACTTCACGAAGGGCATGGTCAACCATGGATCCCAGGATCCTTCGATGCACGATGCTGGCGCCAATGGTCACTTCAACTTCCTCCCCACGCAAGCGCCATCTGGCATTTCTGTGCCTCAGCAATATCCCTTCATCGCGCATCCCCGCCCCAGCAACGAGACCCCTCCCCGCCTGAGCTCCGCTGGATCCAGCTCTAACGAGTCACGAAACACCACCCCTGCAACCCGTCCCAGCAGTACTACCGCAGACGGAGGAACCTACACATGCACATATCACGGGTGCACTCTGCGATTCGAGACTCCTGCGCTCCTCCAGAAACACAAGAGAGAGGGACACCGCCAAACACAGGCTCTGGGAGGTGCTCGGCCTCGTGACATGGGCATGACCTCGAGCCTGCTCAACAGCCAGGCCGGGCCCCATCGTTGCGATCGGATCAACCCGAGCACGGGCAAGCCCTGCAACACCATCTTCTCCCGGCCCTATGATCTCACTCGTCACGAAGACACGATCCACAATGCCCGCAAGCAAAAGGTGCGCTGTGATCTCTGCACCGAGGAAAAGACATTCAGCCGGGCGGATGCTCTGACGAGACATTACCGGGTGTGTCACCCGGATGTGGAGCTCCCGGGCAAGCACCGGCGACGCGGCGGCGCCTGAAGTGGGCGTTGTGCGGCTCGCAAGGCTGGCATCTCCCTGACTCCTACCGCCGCCCACCCTGCCTCGCTTGACAACATCCAGATGCCAGCAGAGCTGGGACCGACCGGTCTTCTCACGCAACAGATGATGCTGCATGACGTGGACCACGGTCGAATTAGGCTTGGCATTGGTGGACCGGTCGATGCGAGGCTTCAACCTGCTTGAATTGGGTTGGCTGAGGGCAGAAGCAGCGACAGGGCGGCCGGGTTCCAACGCGGACAAGTGGGTCTCAGGGTCCTCATGCAGGAAGGGTCCTGCCGACTGACGTCATGGGCTGCCCATCGACTCAGTCTATGACATCACTCACCCCCCCCCGACCCGTCGCTCAGCCATCAGCATCACTCCCCAGCACTCCTGATGATGACATGGCGCCCGTCATGGATACGGCATGTACATTCTGGAGCACCCTGATCCCGATTTTTCTTTGTCTGGCATCTAATCGAAGGGCATGGAAGCAACGCTGGGTGTACTTCCATCGGCCCTGATGTAACTTGTACATTACTTACAAATCCAACAAAACAATTACACGGAATGGCCACGGCACAGGCCCAGGCTCGACTTGGCCGGCCGGGAACGCCTGGGCTGTGCTTTGCGATATTGGAAATCATTTGGGAATCGGAAATCGGAAACCGGTCTAGACAAAAACAAACGAGCGAGAGGGTCTTTGTACAGCGTCTTTTGTCATTCAATTTTGCAATTGGGTATCCTCTACGGATTGGTCTGCATTTGGTGCTTTGGTCTGTTTGTTACACGGGCCGTTTTGGCCTGTCTATTTTTGTTGGCAGCGGATGCTTGATCCGGATGCAAGAGCGTGTAACGGTGTGATTTTGGGTCATGACTGCAGGTTGGAAACATTATGGGGTCATACGATGTCATGGCACCGGAGAAACGACCAAGAGCGGGTCGATCAGCTTGAACTTGGTTTTCGATTTCCTTGGCCTGTTGGAATTTTGCATGGGTTCTATCCCAAAAAACTATATCCATAGATGATGATGATGTATGATATAATTAAAGGAAGGATTGACAACTTACAATCGAAGCCTGTCTCAAATGTGCGTTGTGTACTTGGTTGTCCAGTAGAAGCTCTACGTGTTTATCGAAGCGAAGGGGCATGAATCTTAGAACCATCCACCCCTCAGACCTCCAGAGGCTGATAAACGGTTGACGCTAGCCCTGTAGATCCAAGCCCCATCGCAATCGATGATTGATATGCGTTTGATGATGGAATAGGGCTGGGGCTAGAGCTCCAAGCTTCCCCGGTTAGCGATCTGCACCGAGCTCCTGTTCATCTATGCTGTCACCGTTCCTTGGGGACCGAGACACATTACACAATGAACGAGCCACACCCCTTGTGACGTCGCCAAGATTTGTGCTTGGATGAGCGCATCGAGCTCGAGGTTACTTGATCGCTGTTTTGGGGCAGAATGACGATGTCTTGCATTTGCGCACGCTCTAGGGGAGCAGATCCAGAGACAGCTGCAGTACTGTACGTAGGTTATTTTGGAAGGAAAAGGCTTCCATCGAGGCTGACATGGCAGGAGGGGGAACAAAGTCTCCGCCTTGACGCAATCCCGGCGCTGGGGGTGGGATGCTCTGGCGGGGGGCTATCGATAGCATTATGAGCAACGTCACATCTAGAGATTTGCTGATCCAGTTTCACTTACAGTAGAATGGCACGTTGGACCATACAACACAATACGGAGCGAAGAAAAAATCTGCCTCATACTGCCTGACAAATTGTCTCTTCTGAATATCTCTCTATATCCACCTTGTTTTGTGTTTTTGCAATCTACATGGCAACTATCTGTTGCCATTCTCACACCTGCTCCATTCACTATGACAAGTGCACCCTCCATTGTCATCACCATGGTTACCTACACGCACCTACTCTTGTTGGCATTGGACGTTGTAGATCTTCTATGAACCGAGGACGGCCGAACGAGCGTCACGATACAGGGGCGTGATGCTGGTCCACAATTCAAACTAAGATAGCATGTTAGCTACCTGACTGTACGTTCGTGATTGCAAAGATGAACTTACTTGATACCAACCCTGAGACGCCAGGACCTCCAGACCCGGGATGGTGGTCCAGTTGCCTGCCTCGTCCGCCAACTGCATAATCGGGGTGTGGCTAGGCTTGTAGGCCATCTCGAGAAGAACACGACGCTCTGCGCCCACAGCCGGTCGGCTGAGTAAAGCAGCGACGAGCTCTTGGAGACTTGGGTCAATGGGCCGATCAGCTGGGATAGTGCTGATGACAACACTGAGGTTTGAAGACACCTTGTCAGCGTCTGAAGCCTCGCTCAGACCTTGCAGCTGGTACTCAGCTGGGAAGTGAGCCGCAAGCGCATCCGCCTTGGCCTGGTTTCGTGCCGCAATGTAGATTGGACCAAAGCCGAGAGAATGGAGGGCAAAGATGGCGGCCCGAGTAGTGCCACCTGACCCGACCACCATGGCCGCTCCCTTAGTCTCGGAATCGACCTGCTCCTCCACCCCTTCGTCACGAAGAGCGTGAACCATGCCCCTCCAGTCCGTGTTGTCTCCTAGGAGACATCGACGACCACTGGCATCAGCCTTGCCCATCGGCACAACAGTGTTGACGGCACCAATCGTGCGCGCTGCTTCCGACAGCTCGTCGACTTGACCCATAATGTCCAGCTTCAGAGGGATGGTCACAGAAGCACCTCCAAAATCAGGTGCCTGCAAGACCTCACGAACATCTTGGATGTTGTCCGTCTCCAAACGGTGGTACTGGTGAGGCAAGCCTGTCTGGCTGAACAGGGTGTTGTGAAGAGCAGGCGACCGAGAAGCTGAAATCGGCTTTCCAAACAAGTAGAAGTTGCATGGATCCAGGTCGCCCAATAACGCGAGACCGCGACGGATCTCGGCCGCTGACATCTGCCCAGGTGCAGCCTTGAAGGGCAAGGCAGGGTGGGAGACGGGCGTCAAGAACTTGTTGAGCACACGGCTGAGCTTGCCCGCCTTACCCATGTTCATGGCAATCATCGGCGTCTTCTGTGCCTCCTGCATCCTGCTCTTGAATTTGGCCAGGTCAAAGTTGTCTTCGGAGCTGCGCGCAACGCCAACGAGCTTGATAATGTCACCAAACTGGAGGGCGCGGTTGTAGAATGGAATCCAAGAAGCATTCTTCCACGACATGGTGCCTTGGGGGTCGTGATGTGAAGCAATGATGCGTGAGTGACCACGAGACCCCGTAACAGTCTGAATGATATTTTCGGGCAAGGTCATCTCAACATCGACATACTCCATACCCATTCGGAGAGCCAAGCGGTAAAGCTCAAGGCCTTCCTCGCAGGCATCATCTGGGAACTTTCCTCCCTGAGACACGGTGCGCAGAGTGAAGACAATGGGCTTCTTGGCCAGGGCACGGAGAATAGACACTTGCCGCGTGACTGAGTCGACAGATCGATCCTGAAGGAGGTCAACTCTCAACTCAACCGCGTCGGAACCGACAACAACTTCCGGGATCAAGCTCGCTGCTTCGCTCAGATCGGGAACGGTCAGAGACACGAAGAAACTGTGGTCCTTCTCCATCACATCCTTGAGGTGCGTGCTTCTTCCAGAAATGGAAGACACGAACTGCTGGAAGTCATACGGAATCTCGCTCTTCGAGCCAGAGGACTCCGAGTGCGGGCTGTAATAGAGGAGGTTGCTGCACTCTTGATAAAAGTCTTTCCGGCGGAGATAGACTTCTCGAATCTCGCTGGTGTAGGCTGGGCGAGTCTTGTCTCGCATCAGGTACTCCACCACCTGTTCTGTGTCACGGTGGATAAGTAAGACATTGCCGCCATTTCTGCCATAGTCCTTAAGGAGCTGCCTGGCCTCAGGCGTTTCGACCAGGCCACCGCCACAAGAGAAGATATGGCCGTGAGAGTTCTTCGCCATAACGTCCTTCAGAAGAGACAACTCGTCCTCTCGGAAGCCTTCCCACCCGCGGCTGCCTCTGATCATCTCGGGAATCGTGCATCCAGCTCTTCTCTCCAGTTCTTGATCCAGGTCGATGAATTTCCAACCCAACAACTTAGCCATCCAGTTGCCAGCCGTGGTCTTGCCGGCACCCCGCATCCCAATGATAAATACTGAGCGTTCCATAATTGAGCTTTTGCTATCCTCCTCATCGGCATTGACGTCTGACTCATGACCAATCATGTCAACCTTGAAGGCCTGCGACAGGATGTCCCACCAGCCAGGCCATGTCTTGCCCACACACTCTCGCTCAGTGACGATGACGGGGCTGGGTGATGCGACTGCCAGCACACTGAAGCTCATGGCAACACGGTGATCATCGTAGCAATGGATGCCAACCGTTGGTGCTGAGATGCCACCGTCCTGTCCCTTCCCGAGAACCTCAATACCATCATCAAGTTCGTTGCACTGAACACCAAACTTGGCCAACTGGTCCTTCATGGCCGCAATTCGGTTACATTCCTTGACCCGCTGGTTGGCGATACCAGTGATTTGTGTTTTCCCGGAGGCCACAGCAGCCAAAACTGATGCTGTAAGGAATGCGTCCGTCATAGGTTCCATGTCAACATGAGCCAACGCCTTTAGCTCACCGGGTGCAGGGCCAGTGACTGTGGTGGAGTAGTCCGACTGGTTGACGGTGCAGCCCATGGGCTGCAACACATCGACAGCAAAGCGAGCGTCGCCCTGGAGCGACTTCGACCCAATGTTGGGAATGGTACACGTTGTGCCAGTGATGGCAGCAACCGCTAAGGGATAGGTGGCAGAGCTGGCGTCACTCTCAATGATGTACTCGCTCGGGTTCTGGTACTGGCCCTGAGGGATGTGGTAGGTGTTCGGTCCATCGGGGGAAGCAGTCACATGAACGCCAAATGATGCCATCATAGAAATGGTCATGTCGATGTAAGGCTGGGAGATGGGTTTACCACCCACAAGGCGTAGGGTCACCGGGTTCTTGGCGTAAGGAGCTGCCATGAGGATTGACGAAACGTATTGAGACGAAACGGTGGCTGCGAGCTCGATGACACCTCCCTTGAATCCTCCAGCTGCATCAACGCGCAGGGGGAGGCTGTTTTCCTTGCCCAGGTATTCGATCTCGACGCCGTTCGAACGTAGAGCATCGACCAGCGGGCCGATCGGACGGACCTTCATCCTCGCATTGCCAGTGAGAATACTAGAGCTGGCGTTGTCACTTGGAGAGCACAGAGCGACGACAGTGGTCAAGAAGCGGGATGCTGTTCCGGCGTTGCCTAGATAGAGAGCCTCTTTGCTGGTCTGGAGGCTCCCTCCCTTGCCGTCGACGACCAAAACCTCTCCAGCATCTTGCCAAGAGTAGGAAGCCCCCCCGAGCTGATGGATAGCTGACAGCATATACTCGGTGTCGTCCGAGTGAAGGAGATTCTTGATACGGCAAGTTCCTGAACCAAGAGCTGCCAGGACCAAGGCTCGATTGGAGATGCTCTTGGAGCCCGGTGGGTTGACGGTGACATCCAAGTTGCTCGGCACACCAGGCGTCACTTGGATGGAAGGCGATAGAATAGTTCGAATTGTCTTGTCGTCGACAACACTGGCACGAGGCTCGTAGCACTTGCCGATGGCAGACAGGAGCACAATCTTCTTCTTCTTGCCGTCGTTCTTCTTGTCGACTCCCATCTTCTGAAGCAAGACATCGACAGGACACTTCTTGCCAGCAGTCAACTTGACAACACGCTTGTCATGAAGTGAAGTTGGGAGATCGTAGCTGGCTATGCACTTGACAAGCCTTGCGACAGCACCCGGGCGCAGAACGCCTAGATAGCGCGCTAGCTCAGCTTCCTTGACCATACCGATTGCCACAGCTTCTCCGTGAAGCAGCTGGGGCGTAAGAATGGCCTCAATTGCATGTCCGATGGAATGGCCAAAGTTGAGGAGGTTGCGAAGACCACCCTCACGCTCATCGCTGGAAACAACCTCTGCCTTGACACCTGCCGATCCAATGACGATACGCTTCAGCACGTCCTTGATGGGCGTCAATCGACCTTCACTCTTGGATCGGACGCATTCGAGGATGTGAGCGGCCGATTCCTCCAGCACGGTGAACTCTGTCTCGTTCCAAATGGCCGCAGTCTTGACCACCTCAGCCATGCCGTTGATAAACTCTCGGACAGGAAGGGTCTCAAGGAAGGTCAAGTCAATGTAGATGCGCTTGGGCTGCCAGAAGGCGCCGACCAGATTCTTGCCCATTGGGGTGTCAATGGCAGTCTTTCCGCCAATGGATGAGTCAACCATGGCCAGCAATGTGGTTGGGACTTGAACAAAGCGAACTCCGCGCATAAAGGTTGCTGCGACATAGCCGATCATGTCACCCATAACGCCGCCACCGAGGGCGATGATGACGGTGTCACGAGTGCATTGCTGCGAGAGCATCCAGTCTTCAATCTCGCCCTTTGTCTCCCGGCTCTTGGAAGCCTCACCAGGAGGAATCGTGTAGGTGAGTAGGCGGGTGGCCTTGCCCTCGGCGGCAGCCTCGAATCGAGCTTGAAAGGCGGGCACATACGTGTCGAAGAGGTTCGTATCGGTGATCAGGACGTATGTTGAGGTTGGGGTGTTTTGGAGGAGGTCGTCGGTGACAAAGTTGAGCCAAAGGCCATGATCAACAATGATGTTGGCCTCGCCCAGAATCGAGATCCGCTCGGGTCCTGGTTTCTTGGCTTCCGCCATCGCGAATAGTAACAAGTCTCAGAATGGTCAAGACTTGCCTCTTCGTCAAAACGGCGCTGCAGATTGAGGTTTACGGAGGGTCGTTTGCTTGAGGTGGGCTTTCGTCGACCACGCAGGGATCCAATTATGGTCGGTGAGTAAAAAATGGAGGGGTCTCCCCGATCGCGGCGCTAGGTCTGACTCCATGACGAGGAGAGGCTAGCCAGTCAAGTACCGATTGTTCAGGTACCCCGCCGGATTGATCTGCAAGGGGCCTTCTTACAGGTACCGAAGCGAGGTACAAGGTACTATTTGTACCTTAGCTGGCTGCACTCTCAGAGCAACCTTAATGGTAATACGGGCCGAACGGCGAGTGGTAGGCACATAACTAGGGCTCCTCATACGTGCACCGCCGTGTAAGGATATTCGGCAATGGCCGGCTATCGGCCGGAGGTCCGGCCGGCTATC
>SSHR01000749.1:0-19083 GCA_006518225.1 Fusarium neocosmosporiellum | reverse complement strand
GTCATCATCGCTCTGGCTGGCGCTGCAAGTAGAAACAAGCGAGCGAGGGTTTAACGGCGGATAAAAACGCCAGAACCCAAAGGTTCCCCCCCCCCCCAGCCCCTGGAGGGTGTGCATGAAGAGCATTCGCTCGTATGAGCATGTACAACTGTATCTACATAGGTTACTACCCCGGGAAGCTCGGGGCCCATGTTGATCGTCTCCCGAGACAAAAGATGTCTGAGCTTTGCAGAGCAACTGCAGAGAAAACAAAAAAAAATGACGGCGTCGTGGTGGCTGAGAGTCAATTGGGACGCTCCCAGCAAGAGGAGGAGGAAACAAAAGAGACTCGAGACACGGTCCCAGAAGTCGAGGGAGGGGGTCATTGACCCAAAGAATGCAACTTGGGTGAGGCATTGGGCTGAAGCAGCAACAATCTGGTGGCACAGCTAACATATCACATTTCACAAGCTGGGCCACGCTCGTTCCCTCTCTCTTGGTCGACCGAATCCAATCGGCCGGTCGACGGCCAATTCTGTCTCAGGCCAGCCCACCCACAGAGAGATTTGACTAAGGAGAGGGCGGCTTGGCTATCTGTAAGAGAAAAAGTGAGATGATGAATTCAAAGATAGCAATAAAAAACAGGCTCGTACAGTCAAAGCTAGGGTAAAAGTATCATGACGCCGCCTTCACCTCGGGCTGAGCATCAGATGTTGGATCATGGCGAGCCGCTAGGGCGCTGGTCGATGGGTACCTGGCGGGGAGTTGCGCGCGTTAGCGGGGTACTCGGTCTGTGAAGCAGAATTGTATGTTCGTGGTGGGTACCGTGCTGACTTCCACCAAGTAGCGCCGGCATTGACAGCCGGCAAAACCGCAAGCGGGTCTCCACCTCCGTCGGCGGCCGGCCGTCGCCGCCTCAAGCAAGGCCCCCAATCACGACTAGCTTGACCAGCTTGGGGATGGGTTTGTCAGATGTCAACCGTCCGTCTTCTCACGCTGCTTCCTTCATCAATCGTCGGCGACGGACGACGTCGAATAAGGCCCGACTAGGGTTCAACATGCCACCTCCCCCTACAGTAGCGCGCCCAACCACGGGCGAGACAACGGCCATGCGCCGCACCGCACCGCAACGCATCATGACTCTGATGCTATGGATGCTATGCAGGCCTCGTTGCCCCTAGCTAGTGAAGGGAAGACGTCGCCCGTCGACCCGTCGATTCGACATCGGTGTCGGGCCTCTTGGACACGGCAGTGGGGCATGGCGTTCGTCCTAGACATGCCTTGAAAGACTATCTGGATCAGACCACCTCTGTCAACCACCATCGCCAACCAAGCAGCAGCCAGCAAGCTCCCCTAGCTACCCACCACACGCAATGCCGTACCGTACCCAAGACCATCGCAGCAGACTTTCCCAGACAGTGACGACCACTTGCAGCCCACCTGCCGCCCATTGTCCGGCCCGTCTTCCTGGACGACCGACGTCCGTCAGTAGGGTACGTTGCTCTGACGAGCCTCCCCCACGCACGCCACCATCTCGCTTTCGGCCAGGAGAGCATAACTCGTCACAATTGCACGCCGATGGGCAATTACATCCACGCCCTCCCGCCTCATGAGAGAGCCTCTCGTCTCGTTCCAACCAATGTAACCCCTCTGCTGATCCATCATCCTGCCAACGGCCGCTGTTGTTCCTTGTCTGTTTCTGCTGCCCCTACCCAGCCCAGACCCAGACCCGGGCTGCGGCAGAAGCCCTCTGTGCGCCTCACTCTACCCTTCTCTGCTCACCGCACTCCCCGTTATACTCTGTAGACCTCTCCTCCTCCTGGTGATTCCTTGGCAACCCCTCCAGCTCCTGCTCCCGTATAAGAAGTCTTCGGAGCCTGTTGAGCTCTCAACCCTTTCCTCTGTTCTCTTCTCTTCTCATCTCTTATGCAAGAGTTCAACCACAACTCCAACTTCAACAATTGTCTCTTACAACCACATCCCAATGGCCGAGATCGAGTCTATCCGGCCCTTTGGCCCCGCCCGCTCTACTATCAAGGGCAACCCGCTCTCCGAGGAGGAGATTTCCCAGTACAATGACTTCTTCAAGGCCAGCTGCTACCTGTCCCTAGGTATGATCTACCTGAAGGAGAACCCCCTCCTGCGAGAGCCTCTCAAGCCTGAGCACCTCAAGCTCCGACTGCTCGGCCACTTTGGCTCTGCGCCCGGTCAGATCTTCACATGGATGCACTTCAACCGTCTTATCAAGAAGTACGACCTTGACAGCATCTTCATCTCTGGCCCTGGACACGGTGCCCCCGCTGTCCTCTCCCAGTCCTATCTCGAGGGTGTCTACACCGAGGTCTACCCCGACAAGACTCTCGACACTGAGGGTCTCCAGAAGTTCTTCAAGAGCTTCTCATTCCCCGGCGGCATTGGCTCTCATGCTACCCCCGAAACCCCAGGATCTCTCCACGAGGGTGGTGAGCTGGGTTACTCAGTCTCCCACGCTTTCGGTGCTGTCTACGACAACCCCGACCTGATTGCTCTTACCATGGTCGGTGATGGTGAGGCTGAGACTGGTCCCCTCGCCACTGCCTGGCACAGCAACAAGTTCCTCAACCCCATCGTCGATGGTGCTGTCCTCCCTGTTCTTCACCTCAACGGCTACAAGATCAACAACCCCACTCTTCTTGCCCGAATTTCTCACAAGGAGCTCGAGAACCTCTTCCTTGGCTACGGCTGGCAGCCATACTTTGTCGAGGGTGACGATGTCGAGACCATGCACCAGGCTATGGCTGCTACCCTCGAGCACTGTGTTACCGAGATCAAGAAGTTCCAGAAGCAGGCCCGCGAGAGTGGCGAGGCCTTCCGTCCCATGTGGCCCATGATCGTCCTCCGAAGCCCCAAGGGCTGGACCGCCCCCCGCAAGGTCGACGAGAACTACTTGGAGGGTTTCTGGCGTGCTCACCAGGTCCCCATCACCGACCCCGCTACCAACCCTGCTCACCTCAAGCTTCTCGAGGACTGGATGCGGAGCTACGAGCCCGACCGTCTCTTTGACGAGGAGGGTGCCCCCATTCCTGCCCTCCGCGAGCTGACCCCTGAGGGCAACCGACGAATGAGCGCCAACCCCGTTGCCAACGGCGGTCTGCTCAAGAAGCCCCTGAAGATGCCCAACTTCCGGGACTATGCCATCAAGGTCGACAGCCCCGGCAACGTCATGAACGCCAGCATGACCAACATGGCCGTGTTCCTCAGGGACGTTATTGCACAGAACCAGCAGAACTTCCGTCTGTTTGGTCCTGATGAGACCGAGTCCAACAAGCTCGGTGGAGTCTACGCTGCCGGCAAGAAGGTCTGGATGGGTGAGTACTTTGAGGAGGATGACAACGGCGGCAACCTGGCCAAGGCCGGCCGTGTCATGGAGATGCTCTCTGAGCACACCTGCGAGGGTTGGCTCGAGGGTTACATCCTGAGTGGTCGTCACGGTCTGCTCAACAGTTACGAGCCTTTCATCCATGTGATTGACTCCATGGTCAACCAGGTACGTGAACATGACGTCCATGTAGTAGATTCTCCCTAACAATATATACAGCACTGCAAGTGGATCGAGAAGTGTCTCGAGGTTGAGTGGCGTGCCAAGGTCGCCTCCCTCAACATTCTCCTGACTGCCGTCGTCTGGCGTCAGGACCACAACGGTTTCACTCACCAGGACCCTGGCTTCCTCGATGTCGTCGCCAACAAGAGCCCCGAGGTTGTCCGCATCTACCTGCCTCCTGATGGAAATTGTCTGCTTTCCGGTACGTGTTGACTCGGCCTTGATATTGGATCCCCCCTTCTAACATGCTACAGTCATGGACCACTGCCTGCGCTCCGTCAACTATGTCAACGTTGTCGTTTCTGATAAGCAGGAGCATCTCCAGTATCTGCCCATGGACCAGGCCATCGAGCACTGCACCAAGGGTATTGGCATCTGGCCCCAGTTCAGTACCGATGCCGGCCAGGAGCCCGACCTCGTCATGGCTTCTTGCGGTGACATCAGCACACACGAGTCCCTCGCCGCCATCGACCTCCTGCTCGAGCACTTCCCCGAGCTCAAGATCCGCTGCGTCAACGTCGTGGACCTGTTCAAGCTCATTCACCACACTGACCACCCCCACGGCCTGCCCGACTCGGAGTGGACCAGCCTCTTCACCGACGACAAGCCCGTCATCTTCAACTTCCACAGCTACCCCTGGATGGTGCACCGCCTGACCTACAAGCGCCCCGGCAGCCTCAACCTGCACGTGCGCGGCTACAAGGAGAAGGGCAACATCGACACTCCCCTCGAGCTGGCTATCCGCAACCAGACCGACCGCTTCAGCTTGGCCATCGACGCCATCGACCGCATGCCCCAGCTGAAGAACCGCGGTGCTGCTGCCCGCCAGGCCCTCCTCAACGCCCAGATCCAGGCCCGCAACGAGGCCTTCGAGACGGGCATGGACCCCCCCTTCCTCAAGAACTGGACCTGGAAGCGCAATGGTCTGTGGAAGAAGATTGGCGACGGTCTCGCCTCGCGATAGATGGGATTATGGTCTAGAGAAAAAAAGGCAGCGATGGCCCAAAATCGCTGAAACTTAGAATTCTAGAATTGGTGGGATAGGACGAGGAGGATCAACTGAGATGAACGGTGGAAGGAAGAATAGGGCGTTTGTTATGAGGGCGGTTATCGTGTCACGAAGAGTTTCTTTTGATGTCATTTCTTTTCCCTCTTTTAAGGATCTCTATTATATATATAAATGAAGCGCGAATGGTTTTCCTCCCTTTTTCAACAAAAAGGGTCCAATCATGAACTTGACTTTGCCGCTCTCTTCATATGATACTGCACGATATTGAGCTCTGGAATCTCAGACTCGTCAACAACCTCAAATCCAAACTTTTCGTACAGTCCCTTGCCTACGGGGGAGCTGTTCAGATATGCCATCCATCCTTCCTCGTCCGCCTTATCAACACCGAACTGCATCAGCGCCGATCCAACGCCGCGCCGCTGCGCCTCCTTGGCTGTGACGATAGTACTCAGAAACCAGTACGACTCGCCTGAGGTGTGCTTATACGTAGCATCGGCATTGGCCTGGAACAAACGCACAGCAAGGGCCGGGTCTCCAGAGGAAGGGTAGTCGACCTCGGAGAGGATTGCCCTCGTGGACGGAGCGGCGGAGCGGCGGACCCAGCGGGCCCAGCCGAGGACGGAGCCGGACTCGGACTCGGTAATGAGGACGTGATTGCCCGGGGCCCCGATTTGATACCGGAGCTTGTCGGCAGTCCAGGTTTGGACGTCTGGTGATGAGGACGGGAAGCAGCGCTGGGAGAAGAGGCTGGCGGAGAAGGCGGAGAAGTAGACTGATAGCATAGAGGGGACGTCTTCTTCAGTGGCGGGGCGGATAGTGATAGAAGTCATGGTTGCGTCTTGAGTTTAGGTGTTGAGAGGTTAAGATTGGTTGTTGTAAGTTGATTGTCAGAGTTGAGGATCAGCCATTCAGCGTCGGATGAGTCACGCAGAGAGACGGAAGGAGCGTGATGTCTTCATCGCGACTGCGCACAACTTCTCACACCCAAACACGTTGAAGTTGTAGACTTCCAAATATCCCTTTGACTCTAACATCACAGGCACACAAAGATTCCTCTCAGAGTAGACACGACTTGTATCTCACATTAGTTCTCACATCTGTAGTACCGACATATATCTCGACTATGCCAGGCTGCAACCTGACCAACACCCTCAAATTATTCCCATTGTTGAACCCAAGCCCCAAACGCCTATCCCTTTACCCTCCCAATTCCATTTCCTTAGGTCGTCCCTGGTATCGACGCACATTACAGAGCCTTGACCGACTGAAAGAACGGGTTGGCCTGAAGGTCGGCATTCGCCCCGACGAGTTCCTTGAGCGCCGCCACTTGCTCCTCACGGCTCATTTTGCCCTGCTTCACCTTGTCCTTCCACTCCACTAGCACCCGCTTCAGCATAGCACTGCCCTGTTCCACGTCCTCCTTGCTGTACTGTAGTGCTAGGTCCTCGTGCTTGGTTGTAAAGTCCTCGAGCTCATCCGCCTTGCGCTTCGCCATACGCACCACCTTGTCCGGGAATCTCACCAGCTCAGCAACGTGGATGCCGAAGCTCTGGTCACACACGCCCGGAGCCACCTTGTACAGCAGCGTCACCTCCCGTTTAGCGTCAGCTTCGGAGACTGCACCGCCAGTGCCGCCGATGTGCGCCGTCACATGGAGGTTCTGTACCTGGGGGTACTGGTCCGCCAGGGCTGTGAGTTCGTGGAAGTGTGTGGCAAACATGGCCGAGCAGCCAATCTCCTTAACAATGTGCTCCGAGATGGCCCATGCCAGACCAAATCCGTCGTACGTCGACGTACCACGGCCGAGCTCATCAATAATGATCAGGGAGTCCGCGGTGGCCGACTTGAGGATGTTGGCCGTCTCCAGCATCTCGGCCATGAATGTCGAGACGCCCTTCAGCTGTGAGTCACTGGCACCAACACGCGCCAGGATTGAGTCATAGATGGTCAGTTCGGCCTCACTACAGGGCACGAAGCATCCCACTTGAGCCATAAGAGCAATAACGCCCGTTTGTCGGATGTACGTCGACTTGCCGCCCATGTTGGGGCCAGTGATGATAAGAAAAGACGACTTGTCGCGAGTAAGCTCGATATCATTGGTGATGAACTGAACATCGTCCTGGAGTTCCATGCAGGGGTGTCGGGCTTCACGCAGAATTGTTTGACCCTCACCGCGGGCATGAATCTTTGGTCGCACATACGACTCAGGGGCATGAACCGCAGCGTGTGCGAGCGAGACGATAACGTCGAGGTGAGCAAGAACGCCCGCGAGGCGTTCCAAAACTGGACAGTACGATGAGGCGACCTGGACTACCTCGTGAACAAGACTGCTCTGGGTCCTGTTGTAGTTTTGTGACAGCTGGTCATACTCCCGGCGGTAGGCCTGCATCTTCTTGGTTGTAAAGTAGACGCCATTCTTCTGTGTAGAGCACTCCTGGTAGTTGGACTTGTTTCGAATGCAACCAGCCTCTTGTCGGGTGAGGCGCATGCATACACCGTGGACCTTGTGGTTGGTCTCGAGGAAGATCTTCTTGTCAGGCTCCTGGCCGAGGTCCCTTGCTGAGGACAAAAACTCAGCCCGGATGTCAGAGTCGAGTTGGTCGAGCTTCTTGCGGATGATGCGCAAGCCTTTGTCAAAGTCGGCCTTGATGATGTACTCATGACGATCCAGAGCGTCCAGGTCGACTGTCTGTTCGACCATGTCTTGCAACTTGCCTAAACTATCTGACAGGTCACGAAGCTTGGTGGTGTAAGCCTCATCAAGAGGGTCCTTGTAGTTTTCGTCCATGACACCTTCGAATGTGCCAATGAAGCCAGGCAGACGGATCACAACCTGATACGCACGGACGACGTCTTCCAGATTCGCCTTGCCGCGTTGGAATCGTTTGGACAGTCGATAGAGGTCGGGGATGGAGCGCAGATGTTCCTCTTGCAGGGTCTGACGGAGCTCGGTATCAACGTAGAAGGCTTCCACCAGCTGCTGGCGCTTCTCAATCTCTTGCTTGCTCATCAGGGGCTGCTTCAGCCATTGGGCCAAAAGCCGGCTGCCCACAGGGGTCTTGCAGTGGTTGAGAACGCCATAGACGCTCATGGTCTTGGAGCCATCCCGCGGGCCTGGCATGAGATTGAGAGCCTTGAGAGCAGCAGCATCCAACTTCATGAACTGAGCCAGATCATGCTGGTAGAGCTGGTACTGGCCAAAGTTGGAAGGATCTTGGAGTACGCCCAAGTACTTGATAAGAGAAGCGGCAGAACCCATGGCCAGCTTGAGGTCTGTCTGGGGGAGTAGAGTAGCTGATCGCTCGTCCTTTAACAGACGAGCTAGATCCTGCTCGATATCCCGGGTGCCAAAGTCGCCGCTTGGCCGCTCAGCAATGGCCACGCCACAGTTGTCGATGATCTTCTTCAACTTGGCCAGCTCGGGGTCCTTCTCCTTTTCGCTCTTGTCTATTTGAACTAGGCACTCGCGGACACCAAGCTGGATAAGGAGAGCCTCAAAATTGGAGTATAGGTCGTTGTCGAGGAACTCGCTGACTCCCAACTCCCGAACACTGGCATCGGCGAAGCAGACACCGACGTTGCAAGCTTCGGAAGCCTTGGCAGAAATCTTGACAGCCAGAATCATTGGTGCAGACTCAATCTGTCCGCCCAAATCATCTTCGACATCTTGAAGGTTTCCAGGGGAGGCTTGCTTAACACACTTCCAGTTCATGCGTCCGCTAGGGCTCTGCCAAATCTCTATCCGCTTGCCCAATTTGAGCAAGGCTTCTCGGAGGAATTGTCGGAACACAGTCATGGTCATTGTTACTGAGGGGAGTCCGGTGTGATCGTTTCGACCGAGCTGTCGTACAACGGAGGTGGTCTTGTATACCTGTGATTGTCGAGTTAGAAGCATCGCTAGTGGTGACAGCGTCGGCGTACGGTTTTGGCAATAAACATGGCATCTTCGCCGTGGGAAGTGTACCAGTCGCCTCGATCGAAAATACGGATTGTATCATCGTTGACTGCTGGTAGTGACTTGAAGAAGCGGATGAAGCCGCCTTCGTCGTCAAGCTAGGCACCGACTCGATTAGCAAGAGAATGACCACGATGATTAAGACAGGACCAACCTTCAGTTCAGGTCGCGAAGCCATGATGATATCGTCGCCGGCTGCACGGAAATGGATTGAATCAAGTGTAAAACGTCTGGTCAAGATGTTGAGATGGAGCAACGAGCTAAAGGACTTGACGAGGTTGATCGAGTGGCGCTTGTCGCGTCGCTAGCTCCTGACATTGGCCGGGAGACGCGTCTCTCCATTAAGGTCCCTGACGCGAAAATGCGCTAACAGGATGGTGCATAAATTGCATAAATTGCATAAATTGCATAAGATGTGTGCTTTCATAAAACTGCCGCAGGGTCACCTGACATGTTGCAAGCCAGCGGGAGGCTTGAGAGGCTGCATCGTCGTCAACACTCGTGTAACAACTTTCCCATGTCATCATTCCACAATGACTTGATGATACTACTTGAAGCGTTGTTTGAGCACAGCACTCAGCTTTCAGACCGTCTCCTTGAGCCATCATGCGCCCATCGGAGGAAACCAGGCGAAAACGTTGAACAATGCCAGACACAGTCACGTCTTGGTACAAACGAGGCTGATGCTAGGAATGAGGATTTGCAAAGAAACACAGAAATATTTGACTCTGGATCATGGCGCTCAATAGAAGGCAGTAGCATCTTCAACTATCATCAGCCTCTCCCTCGTCAGCCAGCCACGACTCTCCGCGCGAGATACGTACAGGGCATCGAGATCTCATTCGACTAGCGCCCGACGGCCCGTGAGATTCGAGTCTTTCCTGGAGCACCGACATTTCTCCGATGTCGTCAACATGCCTGGGCAAGGATGTGGGGGATAGGATGGGATAATATGGGGGACGGGGAATTACTCGTATGCTTCTGCGATACTTTGCCCTTTGTCCGTGAGTAGACATGTTCTAACGAGTGGTTTAGCCGGCATCCCACGCTGCATGGATCACTCTCGAGTGGGAGGATAGACTCTCATCCTCGAGCTATGCCGTTCAAACGTTGTCTAGCGCGACCGCCCTCGATCGACGCCGCACACACACAAAGACGGCATCTTTTTAACCTTGTTTTTGGCATATGCCATGTGGGGTTGAACTCGAGGTTCTGCTGACTGCTGGAATTCTTTTTCAACAGCCGCCCCTTGCTCGAGGACAAAGAGTCTATGGATATGGGCACGCGCCATTTTAAGCACAAAGATATGCCTCACAATGAGAGAGACGACGAGATACGACACAAAGAAACTAGCAGAGCGGGAGAGCGTGGGAAACATGCTTAATCCTTGAAAGACAATGAGCACGCCGTGGGAGAATGCTTGGATTACGGAGGCTCTTACTTGGTCGGAGTCCCAGCAAGCGTCTTGGCGACAGGGTTTCTTCTGTCCATCAAGGTCCTCACACAATGGCCGGTCTTGCCCAGAAAGGAAACCTCTCGCCCGCCCACAGCGATCCACGGACATTCGCAGGGTGCGCAGGCCCATCCGTAGGCCACGCTCGAGGCCATCAAGGTCCTCAACAACGCCTCACAGCCTTCTAACCACCCCCCGGCTTGGCACCACTATCCACTCTTTTCGCACGTTGGGCTATTGGCAATGAGACGACCCTCACTGAGAGAAAAGTCTGAGACAATGTCTCTTCCCTCTCTCTCTCCGTCTCTCTCAAAACCACCTGCTCGCCCAGGACGGCTTGACCACCCTTTTGGCCTCTTTTCCCCTCCAGATCCTCCAACCACCAAGCCCTGCTCGCTCTCTCGGATCTTGCTTGCCGACCCGATCCTTCGATTCGACTGTGACGCATCTAGAAGCCGTTTCAAGTTCTTCGTCCCATAGGAGCCGTCGCCTTCAGTCTGCAACTCGTCCACCTACGCAACCACACGCTACGCAACCTTGCTGCAGAAGAATTAAGCTTAATTATTGCTTCTTCAGTTGGCCCGTCCATTCCTTCCACGAGTCTTTCGCTTCTACCCCCCTTGTGGTCGGATCCTATCTCGTCTCTACTGAGAACCTCTTTGGCACTTCCTCTCCCACGACATGTACACTCCCGTGTCGTCCCTCGCCAAATGGGGCATCCTCGTCTCGACTGCAGCATCTGCCGCTGCCAACCTGGCCCCCAGAGCTACCAGTGCTCCTACGACAACTGCAAGCGAGCCCAAGGTCACTGCCATTACCGGCTGTCATCTCCATGCCTCTGATCTGTTGGTCCCCCTGCTCTCAGACATAGTACCCCAGTCTGACTTGGAACTAACACAACTCGTGCAGTTACTGCTTCGCTGGTGCGACAGAGTACCTCGTAGACGTCAAGGTCACCGCTACCACAGATGTCCCCTCCAAGTACACAGACTGCCATAGCCATGGCTCTGACATGTAAGCGTCTTTGCGTGTGTTCCCGTTGGACTATACTAATCCTTGTTCACATAGGTACTGCGTAGACTCTGATGGAGAAGATGTCGCTGTCCAGGCCGAGGGTGCCGAGTCTGAAGAGGACCATGATCATGAGGAGGAAGGCCATGACCATGAGCACACTGAAGAAGAGGGACATGATCACGAAGAGACCGAGGAAGGTCATGACCATGAGGAAGAAGAGACCGCCGAGGCCGATGAGAACGAGCACTGCCATTTTCATGCTGGCGTTGAGTAAGTCGACCCGACCACTTGATCCTTGACATACTAACGATTCCCTCTCAAGGCATTGTACAGGCGGCAGCCACAGTGAATCCGAGTCTAGCGAAGCTGGATCTTCTTCGTCCTCATCTTCATGCCAGCCTCGCAGGAGAGATTACAACATCGGCCTGCGTGTCGGTCTGCTCTTTGTCATCCTTGCCACGAGCGCCATTGGCGCCTTTGGTCCTATCCTGCTGCACAAGATGATGCCCTCCAAGCTCAACCTGGTGCTCATTGTCCTGAAGCAGTTTGGCACGGGCATCATCATCTCCACTGCCTTTGTTCACGTACGTTGCTTTAGTCTCGTTGATCGGCTTGTAAACAGGGAACTAACGTTGGCTCTAGCTCTTCACCCACGCGTTCCTCATGTTCAGCAATGAGTGTATCGGCGAACTCGGTTACGAGGCCACTACAGCTGCCATCGTTATGGCTGGTATGTTCCTGTCCTTCCTCGTCGAGTACACTGGCCATCGCATCGTCCTCGCCAAGGCCAAGGCGTCGGCCGCACTCTCCTCGTCTGAAAAAAAGAGTGTCTTTCTCTCGACCGAGGTGCTTAGCATCCTTGTCATGGAGGCTGGTATCATCTTCCACTCTCTTTGTAAGTTGATCGTGGTACTAAATATTTTACATGCCGGCTTACAAACTCTAGTGATCGGTTTGACTCTCGTTGTGTCTGGTGACGAGTACTTCATCACCCTCTTCATTGTCATTCTCTTCCACCAAATGTTCGAAGGTATTGCCCTTGGAAGCCGTATCGCCACCATCGGAACAGCAGCCGATGCCCAGGTCGTCACCGCCGCTCGTCCCTCCCAGGAGACTTCTTCCGCTCAGGACTCGGACAAGGCTCCCTGCCCTGCCGAAACCACCGCCTGCGAAGAAGTGGCTCCTACTGGTCTCACTCTGAGGAAGAAGCTTGGCCTTGCTGCCCTCTTCGCCTTTACCACCCCCATCGGAATGGCCATTGGCATTGGCGTTTTGCAGCAGTTCAACGGAAACAACAAGTCTACCGTCATCGCCATCGGCACCCTCGACGCCCTCTCTGCCGGTATCCTTGTCTGGGTCGGCCTCGTTGAGATGTGGGCCGCCGACTGGATGACGGGCAACCACGGCCAGAAGGCTGAGCTTGCCGATGCCGACATCCTCACCACCGTCCTCGCCTTTACTGGCTTGGTCGCTGGTCTGGTGGTGATGAGCCTTCTCGGCAAGTGGGCATAGACGGGGGAATATCAGGGCTGTTTCAAGAATGCATGGTAACGAACAACATGTCTGATTTCAAGCGTTTTGGCAGGGGGTTCATCGGCATCACGGAGTTCAGGTTTCAAGAGTCAGCGAGGGCTGCTCAAGGCGTGCAAAATCGGTTTTAACGACGGTTTCAATCGCTTCTCGCAAACGGGCTCCAAGATCTAGAAAGGAGTTGTTGACATGAAATATATATATATATATACATGATGAGATGAAACTTTCACTCGATTAATGGGCTCCTGACAGTGAGAATGGTGGAATGATCAATATTAAAGCGAATACTAAACTTTTCCCAGCCTCCATCCCTATCTTCTCTTCGCCGAGAGCCATGAATGCTTCTCCAAGCCCGTACCCGGAGTGTCTCAGTGTCTGGGCCGTCGGTAGATCTGGGTCGAGTTGCTCGTGCTATTGTATGGCAGCACCTGTATGTTGTCCACCTCTCTGTACATGATGTCCCAGTGGTCCGAGATATTGGGGTTGCCGTATGGTCTCAGAGCCGCGAACCGCATCCTTCATCATTCGTTAGCCCATCGTCTTGACCGATCCACTAATAGTAAGGAGATGAAGACTTACGTGTAGTTTCCAGGGGCAATGCGTGTCCCGTTGGCAAGCTTACCAAACCACCAGAAGACGCGAAATCCTCGAGGCTCGCGTCTCAGAGGGAACGCAACTGTGTCGTCCGGGTCGTTGACATCAGGGTCATAGAACCAGAACTGCTCAGCGTCACGCATCGTCGTCGCGGAACCGACATATCCACGTTCGCCTACCACTGGCGGATAGTGCCAGAAAGACTCTGACCAGTCCCTTTCAAATATCTATGCTTGTATTAGCATCATCATGGCACGAGGTCTCCCAGGATACATACATCCCAGCGGAGGTTGTCACAGGCGTATGAGAGCCTGGCTCCCAGCTCAACAAAATCATTCGGGTTTTTGTCAATGTTGAAAGACCATCTAGTGAGCATCCATCAGCAAAGCAGGGCAACAAGTGGAATAAACATACGCCCAGTCTCTATCCATGTCTGTGACGAAAGGTTCTCTGATAAACATGTTATCAAAGGCCTTTTCGGTGTCGTATGCCGCCCCTATTCAAACCAGCTGGTCAGTCCAGCTCAGTCAGGTCAGGAGAGCCAAAAACAAACCTCCATATGGAATAGACAGCTTCTCTCCGTGGTCAGACGTAATGCAGACCTTGCCGCTATACAGTGGAAGGTAATCGTCGTCGACGTCAGGGAGTGCAAAGGATACACTAGATATGGTCAGAACATGCCCCCAGTCGTTGGTTTCAGTAGTTACCTCAACTCCCTCGTCTCGCCAGGCTCGACAAAAACCGCATGAGGAAGCCTCACTGGCGGCACAATGTTGCGAGGCTCCACGGCATAGAGAAGCGCAACTCCATAGTCTCTGTCAAGGATGTTGAACCCAGCTTGTGGCTCCAGTTTGAACGTGTACCTGTGTCCCTTCTTGTCGTTGTTGGTAATGTTGAATGTCCATCGGGGTTTGAACAGCTCAGTATCCCTCAGCGCAAACGGTTCATAATCAAGTTGGGTGTCGTAGCGTAGAACCTTCCACGCATCAACCAGTCCGGTGCCGACTTGAAATGGTGATGCCCTGAACTTGGGGATCAGGCGGTTGTTGACGAAAGGAAGACTGCTTCCACTCGAAGCGATGCGATCATGGAGCATCTTGGCGAAGCCTGCTCCATGAAACTCGCGACCGCCATACTCTCCGATGTACAAGGCCGCAAGTCCGGCGATGTATGGTGCCGCCATGGATGTTCCGCTCAACTCATCATAGCTCTGATCCAACACAGTGCTCACAATCGTGAAGCCCGGAGCAGTAATATCAGGCTTGATGAGGAGCTCATTTGTCGGCCCCCATGTCGTAAAGTAGACGGGCACCGGCCCATAGTCGTCACGACTTCGGTTGCTGTTTGGTTGAGTTGAAACATTAGCAGCTGCAACGGCGAGAACACCATGGCCCGTAGCTCCGCTACTAGCGTAAAAAGGGCCAATCTCTCCTTCGTTTCCAGCTGAGGCTACCACGACAATGCCCTTGTCTACCAGTCGGCTAGCCAACACAGCCCATGGGTTGTCACTCCAGCCATTGGGCTTTCCAATGCTTGAAGTAATAACATCAGCCTTGAGAGTTGTTAGCGAAGCACTCAGTTGATATCAAACAATACTCACGCCAGCACTGTAGGCGTCACACAAGGCCTGCATGATTGTCTCCTCGTCGGTCTCCCAAGGGTCCTATAACAGGTTAGTCACTGGTCAAACATTGCCATTGGAAAGAGGATTCGGACGTCAGAGAAGACTTTGTAGATGAGAAGTTCAGCATCGGGGGCAACCCCAGTGAGCCTATGAGAAGAATCAGTGTCACTAAATGCTCGTCATTTGTGTCGATAGCAAACTGAAGCTTACCACTCATTGTCAGCAGCGATGATGCCAGCCACATGAGTTCCATGACCTTCAAAGTCCATGGGATCGGTGTCAGGCACTTTCGGGTACTTCTTCTGGTTATGCGTGTCCCCTAATAACATCGTCAGCGTCTATCAACAAAAATTCGGTCCATCTCCAAACTTACAATCAGCTCCGACCAAGTCATAGCCTCCCCTGATCTTGCATCCAGGACCAAAACAACCTCCAAGCTAGGACTTGTCAGCACATAGAAGACGAGGAGGAGAAGTTGAGAAGAGCCATACCGCCTTATGTGTGTAGTCGATGCCAGTGTCGATTATTGCGACAGTGGCACCTTTTCCTCGTATGCCAGCAGCGTGGAGTTTATCGACACCTGTTGAATAATGAACAGTGTAGTTTTTCCTGATTTTGGACGGACCATAGGTTGACTTCTCGACTCGGGGTCTTTGCATCGTACGGGCAGCCCACACGTTCACAACTCCCTCTATCTGGCGCAGAGTGTCGATATTGTCAGAATCAGTCTCAATCACCATACCGTTAAAGATATCGCTACATTCGAACTCCTTGAAAACAGGCTTTCCTGGGCCAGCTTTCGATAGGAATTGGTGAGTCAATGCGGAGAGGCCTCGATGCTAGCAGTGTGAGTTTCAACTTGACCAAGTGGATGGAATGAAATACCGGCTCAACTTCAACGATGAACTTTTGAGTTCCACCAGTTCTCACCCGGCCGGTTGCATTAGGGTCAGGGGCAGGTCCCGGAAGTCTGTGGGCATTGACAACAGCTGAGGCGGCAAAGAACGCCTGCAGCAGGATAGAAGACTTCATGGCAGCCAGTGTTTGTCGGTGAGATGATCAGTCAACATTACCATAGGGGCTCGTGTCTTTTATGTAGGTCATCCGTCCCATCCCGGATACTTAGATTTGGTGCATCCCCGGAGGATTGATCAAGCGGATAAGTCCCGGAGAACTGCATTGTGAATGGTACAACGCATGTCCGGTTAGCAGAGCGGCAAGGGACATCCGTGCAATTTTGCTGGGGACGGTTAAGTTGTGTACGAGTTTGAGGCTCTTGTGAGACAGTTTTGGGTCTTGTTACCGTCCTCTCACAATGTGTGTGATGCACTTGCATCTTGTTAGGGGTAGCATAGTGAACCGGACCTCGACTGCTCTGTGTTTTCCATCGAGGAGAGAAAGAGAATAGCCGACGACAAAGCTGTTTCCCCAATGCAATTGGATTTCCCGGAGATCCCTTGGGCCAAGATCAGAAAAGGGGCAGGTCTATCCGAGTAGTGGATCAAGGAACAGCGAGAGGCCGTCGGGCTATTTAGCAAACTCAGTTTGATATAAATCAAGGCATCCGGCTTGCCGTTGCCGTTGCCGGTTCTTGGGCGTGTGACGCAAACGACTCCTTGAGCCTTGCCATTCAATGTAGCAAGCCGCCTACAATGACGAGCAGAGAACGATGCCGTTACAATCACAAATATGTGCAACCTGGATAGCGACACTTGCGGAGATTCGGTAGTCAACGGAACGGGGTCCTTTTGGCATTCCGGGACCGTAAAGGGTTCGCCTGTTGGAGCACGGAAATTGTGCACTTCAGAGGGGAGCCGTGATCCAAGGTACAGGAGAGTTGATGAAGTACAGTAGGATCAAGAGGACAACAGATTTGTGTCTTTCTTGGCCAGCGGCAGTTCTCATCCCGAAACGCTTGGCGATGTTGTAGACGGCTGAATTGGAATGATGGAGATGTCAAGAATGAGGTGATCAAGTCTGGGCATTCATTGTGCCTGCCCAGAGTTTGTTGGATCTCACATCTCACATGGATCTCACGTGAATGCAGTGCCGATGCAGGCACGGGGCAAATTGGGAAGGGACGAAGGAAGCCGTCTGCGTCGCCTCATGTGACACGACGACTCGCCAGTTGATCTGTTTGACGACATATTGGGCATCAGGGTCAGATCGACATTGAGAAACGTCACAAGCAGGTACGGATGCATTTGCATTTGCAGCGATTACAGACGGCGTCTGTGCGGACGCGTCAGGCCAGCAGTCGTGTCGCTAGCTTCAGAGCGGCTTGTTGGCCCAGCATCCGACATAAATGTGCATCACGGTTGGATTCGCGAATTGTGATGGTGATGGGCAGCCCTGGTTAATGAGGTCAACGCGATAGCGCGTCCAACATGCACTGAAGAGAAGCTAACAGGCGATAGTCTTTATTAGCCAGAAGCAGGTTCGCTTCGAGTCGTTAGTGGACGGAGGGCGAGCCGGGTCCAAGTCCGTGCCTGGCGATCTCTCAGCTGATGACCTGACTCGCACTGCAGGGAGTGAGTGGTATCCAGGCCAGCCACAAGAAGATCTTGTGAGTGACAGGCAGCTCATCTGCAGCGCACCGTTGCTCCCTTCGGAAATAGTGAGAGAGTAGAGCGAGAAACAGAGTTTAAAGCAATAGCATCAGTCAGTCATGCTAGCTCATGGCTTGACCCCGTTATGGAAGCCGGCCATCTTCTGGCAAAATAGCCAAGGCTCCTCTCTCGGTAGGCTAAAGTCATGGACAGACACAGAGGGATCGGATAACTTACTCGAGATTTGAAAGAGGGGAAAGATGGTCAGTGTTGCACGTGGGAGGCTGGGATCGCCTGACTCTGGAAAGGGAAAGGGTCTCTCTGCAAGAGCGTGAGCCATGGTTGCAGCACGCAAGTGAGGCCATACCCGATGCAGCATGTGCGATGAACCATGCGCTGGCCGCGGGGGGAGCAAGGGGGTCAGAGGGAAAAGCTACCAGCATCATGTATTATTCCCTGAGGATGAGATTCCTCTCGAGGTGGAAGGCCAGAGCGTCTGTGCGTTCAAGGGGTAAAGAGGGGGAGGAAGAAACTGAAGACATCTGCTTGGTAACCATGATCAAACTGGAACGTAAATAGCATTGCTTCGTGTTCAGATTTGACAGCTCTCGCCTGACGTAATGAGACTGTGTTGCAGAAGGAAGACAAATGCTCATTGATCCATCTAAATCCTCATATTGACTCGACAGCAGCAGCCACAGCCACAACACGACACATCTCGTGAAGTATTTCTGGCAGCAGACAAACTGTTCTCACCTGCTGATGGGGGATCACCACACATATGGAGGCTTCTGTGGGTACTGACTCGCCGCAACCATGTGGTCTTTTTTTTCCCTCTTTCTCGCGTGGAAGCCCTCAAGCCCTCCTCCCTCCCGCTGTCCATTCCTCTCCCAGGAACCAACAGACCCTTCCGCAGACTCCATGGGAGATGGAACTTTTCAGTTGGTGTGCCCCCCTGCGTCAACCCGCCAACGCCAAAACATGGCGGCGTCCATTTAGCGCTTCCGGGCGCTGGGCCTCAGGGATGGCACCAGCTGCGCCAGCCGGTGGGTGGGCGCTATCCCGAATACGGCCCATGGTCGCCACGCTTTCGTGAGCTGTGGAGAGTGGGAAAAGCTTCTCAGCGATTACGAGTTGAGCAGAGGAGAATGGATCCCTGACAGATGAGACGAACGAACGAGAGTGAGCTTAGACACGCGCGCGCGAGGCGAGGGTACGTTTTATTTTATTTTAATTGACTGTCTGTCTGTCTGCTGAGTGCAGATTGTGCAGCGTGGCATCGTCAGAGAGGGCTGACGCTTGTAATTATAGCAATAAGCTGGACTCTGTCCATATCTGGACTCGTATAGACGAGCACTCTGGTGATTGATTCCATCTTTGCACCAATGCTGGGCAAGCCTTTCTAGACCTCCAGGCCTTCCTTGCCCTTTCCTCTCTGGTCCAATACCCCGACATCCACTACTCCGGGCCCAGGTTCTTCCCAGCCTCACCACGGCTTCCATCCCGATGTAGGTTGCATCTTCCACGCACGTTCTCTCTGCCCACGAATGCATCCCATGGACGCATCCTCAAGGGGCGGGTCCCACGTCTTGGTTGCAGAAATCCCGAGCCTCTCAGCGGCTGCTCGACTCAACGCATGGAACGTCCTGCAGCTCGACTCGCATGGCACCCATGACACCCCATGGATGGAAGACCCAGCCTAGCCTCTCCAAGGCCCAGTCAGCGGCCCCCGTAACCCATCGAGGATCCCACCCGAACCCACCTTCCGGGTCTCCCCCTGCTTGGCCTCATCC
>SSHR01000748.1:0-40708 GCA_006518225.1 Fusarium neocosmosporiellum | reverse complement strand
TATAGGCTGAATGTGACAATGAGGGGGAGACTCTTGAGACACAAGTTGCATATCTCTTCTGCATAGATGTTCGTGTCTTGGCCACTTCCCATGTCTTTCAAGCCCTCATCCCCCCTCCATCACCCCACGCATCATACCATTCTTTCTTCTGAGCCCGAAGAGAAGAGTTATTTTTGAAAGAAATCATACGTGGCAAATCCTAAACGTCCTGCATCATGAGTCCCAGCGCCACCACCACTGCTGCCGAGAGCGTAGGGCAAGCCGCGGCTTCAAAAGTCGCCCTGAGAGAGCTCAGCGCACGAGGCTTTCGGAAGCAACTTGTCCCAGTCTCTGAGCAGAAATCGGTTGCCGCACCAGATGATCCGGTTAGATTCACGCAAAAAGTAACCACCGCTCACATGGTGACTGCCCGCTGGACTGTGGAGTCTGGCTGGGAGACTCCTGAGATGGTGCCTTATGGCAAGATCTCGCTGGAGCCCACGGCCAGCGTCTTGCACTACGGCACTGAAACATTTGTAAGCTGTCATGCTCTCAAAGGCCATCAACAGAGTGAGAGCCTTCTGATGTTGCCCTGGCTAACATCAAACCTTAGGAAGGGTTGAAAGTCTACCGTGGCTACGACAAGAAGCTCCGCCTCTTTCGGCCCCAGCTCAACTGCGATCGCATGCTCAGATCCAATGCTCGAGTCGCGCTGCCATCCTTCGATCCAAAAGGCCTACTAGACGTCATCACAGCATATCTTGCCATCGAGTGCAAGCGCTGGCTGCCCGAGCCGGGAACCAACCTCTACGTCAGACCTTCAATGATTGGGAGCGGCGAAGCCTTGGGTATCAGCGTTCCACCAGAGGCTCTTTTCTTCCTCTTCGCTGCGTTGTTTACACAAGCTTCAAAGGCTCCCTCTCCCGGAATTAAGTTACTGGCCAGTAGCCCCGACATCGTCCGTGCCTGGCCAGGTGGCTTCGGCAATGCCAAGGTGGGTGCGAGTTACGGCCCTGCGATGGTCGCACATGGCAGGGCACGGGAGAACGGGTGCGGTCAGACCCTGTGGCTTTTTGGGCCTGAGGGCTACGTGACCGAAGCAGGGGCTAGTAACTTCTTTGTCGTCTGGCGACGCAAGGGCTTCCAAACACTTGAGCTAGTGACAAGCTCGCTTGACACCGGCGTGATTCTCCCAGGAGTTACTAGACAGAGCGTCTTGGAAATCTCGAGGGCTAGGCTCTCCAAGGAGAACGCCGCTCAGCACTCTGAGCTGGAGCCGGTTGAGGTTGTCGAGCGCCCATTCACAATGGATGAGATCGTCGAAGCGCATTCTGATGGCCGACTTGTCGAGTGCTTTGTGACCGGAACAGCAGTAAGTCCCTTCCTATTCTTGAAGATGTAGTCAGACTTGTCTAATATCTCCCAAGATGTTTATTACTCCCGTCTCGATGATTCGATACGGCCAAACTGACGTATCTTTCCCAATGACGGTTACCAGTGCTGGAGCAAAGACTCCGTTGTCTCCGTATTCGACACAGATCAAGAATTGGTTGGAGGACATTATTTATGGCCGTGTTGAGCACGAATGGGGCTATGTGATTGAAGAAGAATAAGCTACAATTCGATTGAGTGATAATTCCGTAGCAACAATTGATTCAGTCAAGCCATATTCCCTCCACAAGTGCAATCTGGTGATGGCTACGAGCACACTTTCTTTTTTACACGAAGCTCCTGGCTACAAAAATCAAGGCCACAGTTCTCTACACGACGGGATGGGGCAAACGTGGGAAATGTTTGGTGATTATTAACGTAAACAGGTTAAGATCAGCATTAATTATCATCGACGTGAGCAGATTTGAAGGATAGTTCCAAGAACACTGCCATCAACATGAGGAGTATCACGTTAGCTAATTGTTGTTCTTCTGCTGAGACAGATCAAGTATCTTATGCTACATAACATGTCACCCCGAAACCGTGTTATACATTATTCTTCAGTGCCTCGTGAAAGTAATCCTCCGCATGATTCAAAGCTATCTTGGCATGGTTCTATGATTATCAGTGCCAGCACTCACCCGGGGAATCGTTCGGACCGGCTTACCTTCATCGAATCGCCAGTTAGACCGCCAACGTGCGGGAGCAGAGTGACACAGTCATACTCAAGGAGTCTGGGATTGACCTTGGGCCTAATCATGTGGTTAGTATTTCGCTGGTCCCTCTTGTTATTCTCGAAACTCACTCGTCGTGGTGAACATCAAGCCCTGCACCACCGACAACGCCAGTCTCGATGGCATCACACAAGGCCTCTTCATCGATGCATGTCCCCCGTGCAATGTTGATGATTCTGACTCCATTCTTCATATGGTCAAATTCTTCTTTTGACAGAAGATGATGAGTGGACTCTGAGTAGGGGCATGCCAGCAAAATGCAGTCAACGACCGCCACAAGGTCTAAAAGATCTTGGTGAAGAGATACTGGGGGAAGCTTCTCCGCCGGGGGTTGTTGGTCCTTCAGCAGCTTGCGCAGACTTGGCCGGTCTAAACAGTGAATCTGCATACCCAGCGTTGCGGCTTGCACTGCAATGGTTCTCCCAATGGAGCCCATTCCAATGATGCCAAGTTTCTTGCCGTGAGGATCCATGGCCGTCTTTGCCGAGTCTCGTAGCGCGGGGAGAAACCGTCCACCTCGGAGCATTCGCTCGTATCTACTCAACTGTCGAAACGCCGCGATGATGAGGTAAATGCCCACGGCAGCTGTTGACTGGCTACCACCCGTAGTATTCCGGAAAGTTATTCCTCGTCGACCCAGATCTTCAACCGCTTCATCGTTGTATCCATGGCCAAAGTTGACCACTATCTTGAGTGTTGGTGGGAGGTGCGGAAGTGCCCGGTAGGTCCAGCCAAGAAGAACCTTTTCGCAGCCTTCAGGTAGGTTGAGGCCAAGGCGGACAATTCCTTCGATATCGCTGCAGTCTCCTGTCTTGAGAGATTGGTGAAAGGCGTCGTTGGTGGGGAAATCGTAGACTCGGACATCGAATCGTGTTGAGAAATCCGCCCAGGCATCTTCGGGTATAAGGCCGGCGGGCGAGCCGATGACGAGAATTCTTGGCTTTCGAATCATTTTGCACCTTGTTTTACTGCCAAAAGAGACATCAGCGGGAAAGGTACCCTGTCGACTCTCTGCTCCTTCGTATATACTGTCATGAGAAGCCTCGTCCATTTCCTGCTGTACAAGACTGCCTTGAGTATCTTGCCATCTGATTGGACGTCGTATTTCATTGCCCAATCTGGTAATTTTGACAGCACGTCGCCATGCCCACTTGACCCCGCCTGTGGTCCGCCCTCAGTCGTTCGGTTGTACGAACTGCACCCTAATAAGAGTGCTGAGATAGATGAGGGCTGGATATTAGGTATCCATGGCTTTGATACCTTGGGACATTATTGTCAGCTGCGCATTTAGAAAACCCGAGTTGCAAGATGGACCACTCCAAGTTTTACCAGATGTAGGCGTTGTTCTATTCTCGTGATCTCGTCAGTGGCAAACGAATAGGCTAACTGGCAACCCAGCATTGAGGATCTTCAAGATCGCTTTATTGACAGCGAGTACAGTCTTTCGACATACAGAATAGGGTGGCTGACGAGAACTCATTTGTGCATAGGGCTTCGAGATGCAATTCGCATCCCCTCAGTATCTTCCGATGCTGGCCGAAGAGCCGATACCATCAAGGTGATTATCAGTGCAACGATCCGCGCTGATTGAAGTTTCCACTAACTGATAATCTAGATGGCGCATTGGATCTCAGACCAAATGAAAAACCTCGGCGTCGAAGCGCATCTGAAGCCCCTGGGAAAGGAGCCTGGGACTGATCTCGACTTACCTCCCTTAGTCCTTGGCCAATACGGGAAGGATCCCAAAAAGCCTACGATCATGGTCTACAGTCATTACGATGTTCAGCCTGCCAGCCTAGAAGACGGGTGGGAGCATGAACCATGGACTTTGGTTGAGAAGGACGGACTTCTATGTGGCCGAGGAACTTCCGACGACAAGGGCCCATTGCTGAACTGGCTGAACATGATTGAAGTCTTCCAACATGCCTCTTGGGAAGTTCCCGTCAACCTGGTGTTCTTCTTGGAAGGTATGGAGGAGAACGGCTCTGTGGGATTTCGAGCCGCCCTGGAAGAGGAAGTTAACGGATTCCTTCACGAAATCGACGCCGTGTGCGTTACAGATTCAGCTTGGGCCAGCAACTCGCACCCTACAATCCCGCGAGGTCTTCGAGGGGTGCTCTTCTACAGAGTCAACATCCAAGGCGCCCTGGAAGATGCGCATAGTGGGCTTTTTGGTGGCGCCATCTCGGAACCAATGACTGATATGGTCAATATCATGAGCTCACTCGTGGACAACCGGGGAAAGCTGCTTATCCCTGGAGTTTATCACGCTGTTCTTGAAGCGACTGAAGAAGAGCGAGCGGCATATGAGAGATTGCCCCTCACGGAGGAAGACCTTGATGCTGGAGTAGGGTGCAAGCTAATCCATCAAGCCAAGGCAGACACATTGATTGCTAAGTGAGTACCATCCAACCTCTGCAGCTGCTTGGAAGTCTAACTATCTCTAGATGGCGGATGCCGTCCCTGAGTTTACATCGTATCGAGAACTCAAGGCCAGGAGCCGGGGCGACCACTTCCATACCGGCCAGCCTGGTAGGCAAGTTCAGCATCCGGACGGTTCCCAATATGAAAGCCAGCGAAACGGATGCGCTGGTACGGCAGCATATTGAAGCCAAGTTCAAGCAGCTCCAGAGCAAGAATACACTGGCCATCGAATGTGTGCACCAGAGTGACTGGTTCTTCGAGGATGTCGACCACTGGAATTATCAAGCTGCCATCAAGGCTACGGAACTTGTGTGGGAGAAAACGCCGGAAATGACTTGTGAAGGCGGCAGGTTCGTGATTTCGACTCTGGCCGTAGCGAAGACCCCATGCTGACTACGAAATAGCATTCCAGTGGCACTGGATATGAAACAGGTTCTGAAGAAGAACGTTCTTCTCCTTCCGGTTGGTAAGCCGACTGATGGAATACACTCTGTGAACGGTACGGGCCTTCTTTCGCGTGATCATCAACTGTTGTAAAAGACTAACCACGTTTTGGAAACATAGAAAAGCTCGACCGTGCCAATTAGTGAGTCTTTCTTCCTCCGTCACCAACAAAGGCATCCGTCCAGATGACCAAAGCTAACGTTCATCGCAGCATCAACGCAATCAAGTTGTACGGCTCGTACCTGCAAGAACTGGCCCGCCGGTGGCCTGAGAAGGAAACCTCCTAACAAATCAACTCTTGCCAGGCGGGCCGAAGAGTGAAGGCTTTTTGGATATTGAGGATGGAAGCAACACCAGCTATCAATGAAACATGAATGCTACTTAACAGGTGTAGACAAGCTTTCCATCACTGACTTTGTTGGCCCTGAGCTCATCAAGACCCTTGAGAATACCTTCAAAGCCACTTCCACCCCTATTAACAAGCACTCTCGGCGCCTTCAGCTGTCCAGTTTCCAGAAGGCGGCGGACAATGTCTGGGAACTTGGTGGCGAACTCGAATTCTTCGGGGATCACAGGGGTTTCATCAGCCTTGACGAATCTCTCGCCAAAAATGGGATACATGAGAGTGACATGAGGTCCGTCCACATTCGGGTTCACTGATGTGAGTTCTTCTTTCTCGACAGGCATGATAGAGGCGCAATTACCGCCATCGGAGCTCAGCGCCCCCGCAGCAAGAGCAGCTCCAGTTCCCGTACAGTTACAGGCCAGCTTGAGGGTATTGTTGGTATACTCTCGAATATCAGTTGATGCCGACTTGGAGCTGTGATCAAAAACAGCATCGGCACCGAGCGACTTGAGGTAATCAAAGTTACGCGGGGATGCAATCGCAATAACTTTGTACCCCGAGAGCTTGGCAAACTCGATACTACATATGCCAGTTGCAGTACTGCCGCCATTGATGAGGATCGAACCCAGGCCATGTTTCGGCTCTGTAGGCAGTGGCAATCCAAGAGCGCGGTAGAGGCCCTGGCCCTAGATATTCGGTCAGAATGGCTTGAACGCTTTTAACAGGAAGTGAGCACTCACCACTGTGAACATGGAGATACCAATGGTCGCGGCCTCTTCATCGCTAACATTGTCTGGAGTCTTGATCTGGACATCTCCTTTGACGGCAATGTAGTTGGCGAATGCCCCATTTTCGTGCTGAGTGCAATCACTAGGGTTTAAATTTAGTAAATGTCTTCACTCGATGCTTGTCTGATTGCTACTCACCCTCCATGTGCTACGCCGCTGATTCGGTCGCCCTTCTGGAACGGTTTCTGAACATTTTTGCTCACTACCTCAACAATCCCGGCGTAATCGCAGCCAATTCTTGATCCGGGGTCGGTTAGACCGATGTCGACATGTTTCCAATCAGTAGGGTTGATGCCAACAGCATTGACCTTGACGAGGATATACTCGTCACGCAGCTTTGGCAGCGGAACTTCTCGCAAGGCGACCTTGCCCTTTTCGGCGTACACGATGGCTTTGGTGCTCATGGCTGCGGCGCGGTGTGAATGCTCCAGGAAACGTGGAAGCATCTTGCGCTGGAAGGGGAAAGCGTAATTCTGGGGATCATCCTGAACGTAATATTAGTGATCTAAGTATACTTTTACATTGATAAGCGAGACTCGGTTTTCAGGAGGATCATTTGGGATTTGTAAGGCAGCACGTCATGTTCCCGGCCGTACCCGCTGAACCTCGGAGGGTCCCATCCCGAGAAAGCAGCCCTGTTCCCATCAGGGTACGAGTATGACGCAAGACCATTTAATGTGTTGGATGCGTTTCTAAGCTTTTCTTTGGCTCTTGCCGATTACTAGTTGCGTCGCTGCCGAGCTGAATGAATATCCCCAACAATCCAAAAATAGGAAAGGTAAGCGAATAAGGATCTCAAGATAGGCTGTTGATAACCACCAGGGCTCACACAACTGACCTTGTGTAAAATGGCAGACTCGTGGGAAAGAATCTGAAAGAACGTTTGAATAGATGGGGGACAAGAAAATCTGGCCGATTTCCTTTTCTATCGGACAATCCGATGCCTTACTCATTTACCAGTCCTTCGTACGCTTAATTTCTTAAGTAGGATTATCTAGGCATACCTCTAATAGTCCGGTATCACGCCTTCCTCAAGTAATGCTTAAAAGATGATAAGGACGTCGTATTTTACTGACGGCCAGACCTACTTTTAGATAATCGCTGGTAGTCCATCTTCTCCTAGCGCCTTCCATGACTTAGTCGCGAATAGTTGTCGTTCCACCTCCTCCAAAGTGAGTGCTCGGAATGAATGTCCCATACACTAATGAGCTTCTACTTGGTGCAAACAAGCAGAAAACAAGCGCTTGTGAGTGGCCACCCAACTAACAATGAACATAGCTCGTACTAATCTAAACAGCTGCCTCGCCCTTTGTCGTCGCTTTCAGACTTGCTGGCATCCAGACCCTCCCAAGCGTTGTCAATGGATGTTTTTTGATCTTCACGATCAGCTTCGCCAATTCTGGTAAGATCAAGGACGTCCAATGTCTAAACTCTTATCACTAACGATTTATTAGATATCTACATCGCTTCTCGAACGCTGTACGGTCTTGCCAAAGACAAGCAGGCCCCAGCCATATTCGCGAGGACCAATGCCCACGGCGTCCCCATCTATGCTGTCATGGACTTGGTTACTGGACGACGGATCACAATGATGAAGCTGAGGAGGAAGTTAAGCCGAGAGGGCTCTTCAAGCGGCTGGCGAGTGCTCTATGAGGTAACTAACACGACGATCAGAGTTTTCTAAGAGCGGTCATGAGAATAACCTCTTCCGTTTAGCCATTCAGAGGCGGGAGCAAGATGGGCAGGGCTTTAGCGCACATCTGCGTCAGTATAAGGCCATCTTAGCATCGGGATGGTTCATAGATTGGGTATATTTAGAAGAAGTAGGAAGCTCAATTGAGGATCAACCCCACAGTCGTTGAGTTCGTGGTATTACGTCTCTCCATCGAGTGATTTCAAAGTATGTTTCCAAGCCCGCTCCTTCTCATAACTTTAAGTGCCGGCCTCGTTGCTTCTTATTATCATAACTCATCAAGTCATATCTTCAGCCGATTTATTCTAACCCCGCAGCTGTAGCATGGCTGTGAGCTTCGAGGGACGGACCGTAATTTGCTCCAAGTTTGGCATAACCGTAACCACCGGGCCATGCCCTTACGGTGTCTGGAGGTGATATGGCCAGCTTCAAGGACAAGGGCTTGCCATCTTTGGCTTTAGAGAAGTCTTGGTAAGTGGTGGCAATGATGAAGAGCAAGGCTTCGTTGGGGACCTTAAAACCTAATTTCTTGCCGGTTCCGATAACCGCCGGTCTGACATATACGTAACGACCTGGACGGTCCTTTGGCAACCATCCTGTTTTAATCGCCGAATAGCATGGTGGACAATCAATATGGGTTCGAAGGGCGCCTAGTTCTTGCGTTGTCCATCAATTCCTATCAGCTTTGCTATGAGGTACTTCAGTTGATCCTCAGGGTACGCCGGCAATGAGGCTCACTGTGCACTCATAGCCAGCCTCTCCCCATTGCAGTCTGGACGAAAGAGACACAATTCCCCGTCATATCCTCGGTATGCCTTCAAACCCTCGAAACACTCCGTGGCATAGTGGAGGCAAGAAGCTGATGGCGGTAGAGATAGATCATTGACTGGTTGCACTTCAGGCCTTTCCCAGCCGCCGTCGGAAGTCCACTTCACCGTGACCATGTGATCGGTACTAGAAAGATCCAGGCACTCTAGAGAGCCTGGCTCTGGAACGTTGATGAGGTTAGTGGACAGGGTGACTTTGATTCTTGGCGCTTTAGCGTCGTCGGTTGTGGAATGATCGTTCCCAAGTGGGCCCATCGTGGATTGTTAAAATTCTGTACAAAGTCGATGTCTTGAAGAAGCCTGAAGCGTTTGTTGGATGCGAAATTGTTACTCGGGCTATGGAAAAGAACTGCGGTAACAGTCAAGCTGAGATGCACTTCATGAGTAAATACCCAAAGGCTGGCATGCGTCGCGTCGGTTCAAGCATGCCGAACTCTGCTGGACATAGTCGCCGGACCGGCACTAGTGAGTCGGAGACGCCAGGGTCCGGAAGTTTGGATGTCCGAAGCGCGAACAGCGGATATCCGATGTCTAGGCTGCCGAGCGGCTGGCTCGCCCTCTCTCGACAGCCCCTGTATTCTGATTCCGGTGTGGCATTGCCAGGCCCAGGATCTGACCGACCCCTAAAGAGGGTACCCGGCCGTAGTGATGATATCTTGCATAGGTAGACGTAGACATTTGTCAATTCCCTCAACACTAATCACCAACTTGCAATCTCACGTATTAACCATCATATCAACTAGAGCATGATGAGAGCCTTGGAACGAGTCTGCCGGCATCGTTTGAGGGGTTGCCTCCTCCTGCTGGAGTCTCTAGTGCAATTGTCGCCAGTCTGTGATGCTTTTCCATCAGGCGTCCCGGCCGGAGCACCCTTTGTCCGAACCCCCTCAGCAAGATCACACGGATCAATCAGTACCGCAGATACCAGAATTCAAAGAGATCCCAAATACTCACGTCTATCAAAATTGGATGTTGACTTTTTCAAAAACCCAGTTAAAGCACACCAGCGCGGTAGTTGACAACACGACTGAAGACAATGGACACGCGATCGAACCGTTCAACGTGGATTGGATGAAAAAGTACCGGGGCCATTCTCAACTTGTTTCAAAGCCACAAAACAGTCAGAGCTTAGCAAGATCCTGCAATACTGCAAGGAGAAGAAACTCGCCGTGGTCCCGCAAGGTGGCAATACAGGCTTGGTTGGCGGCTCAGTACCAGTTTTCGACGAGATCCTCGTTAGTACAGAGCGCATGAACCAGACCCAATCGTTCGATAAAGCCGTACAAGTACTTTTAGCTAGGCCGAGATGATAGTCTTACATAGTACATTTTGGATGTAGTCATGATTCGCTTCCAGATGATCGCCGCCTCCTACATGTACACTCCCAATATGGTGTCATCTGCAATGCCAAATATTGTATCTTCTTGATCAACACCTCCCTGCCACCATTCATCCCAACCATCAGTGTCTTGTAAGCCTACGGCACTATGTCCCAAGATCGAGTCCATCTCAGCTTGAAAAAGCTATCGGCTATAGTCAGCGGGAATCTTGCTCTCAAGCCTGATCACTTACAACTGATATCTGGAGTCTTAGTGGCCGTCATCCCCACGTCTATACTCCCAGTAACCTTCTCAAGCCGCTGCATCAAAGACTTGAGGAGCCTCAAAGGTCTTTTCAGACCATAACTGCAGCCCCTCTGATACTCCAGTAGTGCAAGCCAGAAAAACTGGATGCATTCGAAATAGGTATTGATGTCCTGGCCGGTTTGCTGGAGTAGAACAAGGACAGCACAGTATGTGGCGTATGAGATGCCGTACTGGGCACGTCTGAGCGTAAACGTCTTCATGTATGCCTCTATTAGCTTCCAGATCTGAAGTGCAGCTTCAATACACATTTGTCTACTCTCTTCTTGGGCGCTTGGGCGCTTGGGTGTAAAGTGAAGTTGAAGTGGCCGCGGTTGAGGAAGGCCTGTTCCGTCAAGATGATCAAGGTCCAGTAGGTAGTGCTTCAGGAAAGGTTAGCGAGACCGGGCAAGTTCCCGAGAGGTGAACCTACTGAGGTGTGATTTGGTGTGGCGGTGGTGTGCTATCTGTGTCCGGGTTGAATTGTAGCCAAGAGGGTATACTATCCTTCCAAGCGCCAAGCTGCATTCTAATCTCATTTCTGGTCTGTAAAAGAGAAGCTTTGAGGATTTCGGGACTGTGGGCTGAGTAGAAGGTCTCAATGATCCGAGCCGCAATTCTGTAGAGCTGCAATAGGCACCGAAATGTGGTGAGCGCATATGTAGGTCGGCCTGGGTACGCGATAATGTGGGTGTTGGAGGAAGAGTTCGAGAGGGTGCCTCCTAATGAATCAACATACGGTCTCCATTCCTCCTTCTCCTCATAAGAGTCTAGATACTCCTGGGGAACAGTCCCAGCTGATTCTGGCATCGCTGGAGGACGACCGAGGAATAGCGACTGGAACTTGTCATTGACGTAGGCTCCCCAGTAAACTCTTCGACGCATCTCAACTTCGATAGCAGAAAGTCTAAGTCCTGCTCCAATCTCAGGCGTGATTTTGAGATCCAAGTTATACCCCAAGTCGGTCATCATTCTATAAACCATCCCGCAATATACCCATCCGGCACTCTGCTTTCCACGAGGAACCAAACATGCACCGCAAGTGAGCAAGGCGATGATAGTCGGTAGCGTCGGTTTATCGATATCATTAGCCAGCAGAGCCTTGAATCGTTCATAAAAGGCAGTGCCGATCGTTGATGGGTTCAGTTGGTCTGAAGCGAGGCTTGTCCTGTCGCTGTACAAGCTGCTCTGCAGGTATATGGCGTTTAAGAGCAGCTTGTTGATATTCGGCCCGTTGTTGATTAGACTATCCATGATAGCAGGACGGTAGGTAAGTAGGTAAGACAGGTGTTGACGATTCTAATGTAAATCCAATAAATGCATGGCGGTATCCATAGGAACGCCATCAAAATCAATATTGGTTCCCAGACTGGGCGATGAGTGCAGAGCAATCTCCTCCTGTCGATAGATAGCGGCGTAGGCGATAAGACGATCGCGTGCTCCATCCTTTGCCAAACTGTCTTGATTGCTTTGGTTTTGTCGGGTTGCCAGTTGTATTGCGGAGGACTGGTCATAAAGCAGGCTTATAGCGCCGTAGACTTGAGGCGAGTCTTCATCTGAATCAGCTTCTCCAGGAGTTTGTTGTGGCGATGGAAAACCCTCGCCCTGCGATACGCCTGCCGCCGACCCTAGTGGCCCTGAATGAACGCTTGCTGCGTCAGGCAATGGGATGCTCCATCGATTAGCCCTGCGAGAACTGAGGGGTGTGCCTCCTGAAACCAAAGAGCCGGAGCCAACATCCGAGTAACTATTAGAAGAGGGCGTGACATCCCTCGGTAGGCTGTGCTCGACCTGGGGAAGTGTTGGGTTTGCCTCAGGCTGAATCGTCCCCAGACTCGACAACATGCTCTCTGATGGTGACTGACGAGGTTGACTGAGCATCTGCCCTTTGAGCTCATCAACCTGTTTCTGCAAGGCAATGAGATCCTCCCTCCGCGTGCGAACGGCTGTACGTCTCGCGTCTTGCGGATACTCGCAATCGACATCTTTGGCCCGACATGCGCCGCACTTGGGGCGCTGGCTATCGCATTTCACCTGCGGGCTTGGGTTAGTAGGGCCTGCGTGGATCTCCTGATGGGTAGAGCAGCACAGATGCCTACCTTCTGGCGACAGCCCTTGCATGTTCGACATGTTTCAGCGGCGCGAGGCTTTCTTTGTGAAGGGGGCCTTGTATTTCCACCTCGCTCGGTATTCATACGCGTCGATGGGGACATGATGCTGGCATTGCTAGTGTTGGCTAACTCCAGGCGTGGGTGCAAGGGAGCGGAAAACAGTTCAGTGGGTGTTAAATACGGGGTTTGGTCACATTCGTTCTAGTTTCGGCTAATAAGCACACTCTCCGCAAATAGACTAAATACGGTCGGCGTCTAAGCCTGTTTGACCGTGAACTCTCATTTCATAACTTCGTAGCACCCATTTATATCGCCCAGAGCTAGAGTCATCTTGTGTGCCAGAAAATATAGTATCCTGGTCTATAAGTATTAACCCGCCAATGGCGAAACTGACTTGGATCCCATCGACTCACATCCTGCGAGTATGGGTTGTGCCCGACCCGTTGAGGATGTGGCGGAGCAACAATAGGGGGGTTGTAATGCTCCTTTGGGTGTGGCCGAATCTTGAGCTTGACCCAATGAACATGGGGCTTATCGAAATGCCGTGCCGAATTGGGACACCGCTACTCTTTGGTCAAGAGTGTGACCTTGGCGGGTGAAAGAAGGTCCGTTCTGACACTGGGTGAGGTGGCATTTTCCCGCACCCTCTTCACCTGCTGAATCGGCTGGTGTCTGAGCCGCGCCCTACGAGGCCAGACCGCAGCCTTGAATGGACTCTAATTAATAAGGGCAGGGTTCTCAGTGGACCTGGCAATCACGCTACGCGAAATGATGCTGCTTTGCCGCTCGATTAGCGTTCCAGACCAAGCTAGCGACGCTCAGCATGGCTTAATGAAACAGCTCTAGGGCGGGACAAGGCAGATTGGCAGAGCAGCTGAAAAGATTTCATGCAAAAGGCCCGAGCGGAGGGACCCCAGCATTGTTTCGAGACAACGCTGTGAGTCATGGCGGGTAAGCCGAGTCGTGTTACGGACCAGGTTATTCGGCCAAGACAGGCTCGCCGAGGTTTCATGGCATCCCAAGTTTGCCCCATCTCGTGTGATGTGGCCATGTTTGACCAATCTCTTCGTATACGGGGGTGACTGGGGAGGCGATCAGCCCTATAAGCATTAATGCGAGAGTGGAATAGCTCTTAATGGACCCCTACGCTAATCTTTAGCTCCAAGGCTTTGTCGAGGTTAAATACTCGGTTGGTCCCCTCGTGGCTTGCTGCTTGTTGGTTCTCACTCATCGATCCTTGTATCACGAATCCTGTTGATCCTTCTCCGTCGAACACCTCGTCCGTGCCTCTCTACACTCATCACGATGCGCTTCTACCACCTCCTCGCCGTCGCGACTGCTGTCGCTGCCCATCCCGCCCCCGAGGGCGACCTCGACGAGCGCGATCTCCAGGAATGCTACAAGGTCGCCACCTCGATGCTCCCCAAGTTGACCGAGGTCCCTACTCCTGACTCGACACTCTCTTCGTGGATGGTGCGCCAGACCCAGCTCGTCACACAGACCGACGAGTGTGTCATCCCCCACGTCACTGGCTCCATGGCCAAAGAGTACAGCTCGTACGCCTCGGAGCTCTCCAGCTGGTACGGCGAGCAAATCAAGGGCTACTCAAGCCTTCTCGACGCCTGCAGCGACGTCCCCGAGATCAAGAAGCAGCTCGAATCCATTACAGAGGCCGCCACCATGTGCAGCTCGGTGCGCTGGGCCTCCGAGACTGGCTCTGCCTCGTCTAGCGATAGCAAGGATGGCGACGACGACGACAATGCTGCCAGCAGCGCCCCTATCAAGATCGGCATGGCCGCTGCTGTTGCCGCTGTCGCTGGCATCTTTGTTGGCATGTACTAGGTGGAATTGGGATAGCAACATTTAATGGATGGGAGATCTAGCGATTGGCGTCTTGCGGGTGTGCTTTTGCGCTTGGAATGAGGCTCGGATATATCTGGAAGGGGTTATTGAATGCAGATTTACTGGCGTACTCAGAGTCAAATGTCATACAAGTGTCTCGCATATCTCCTTGTCCTCGTGAACTGCGGCCCGAAGGGTGCAACCATTGACTCTTCAGAGCAAGACATTGGCAATGATTTCGGACCTGAGATCTCGGATACTTGTGTTATGGGAATCTGCGGGTGGCTTGCAACTCTCAGATGCCACACAGCCTGCTCAGAGACTAAGTGTTGAAGTCTAAGCATCACGATCGATGTCACCCTATGGGAAGCTCAGAGTTTGATTCCCTCATCTAAGCAACGTAGGCTAAATATCACGCGCCTGTCGATTATACATGAGTGATATACAATCCAATCATCCAAGCCACCAGCCCACTCCGCCCTGTCCGGCTCTCATAGCATCTTGTCATCTCACCAAGCCCCCGTCTCCATCGAGGTCAAGCTCTGGGTGGTGGAGCTGCAACAAGCTTCGCCGGTCGATGCATGCCTCCCTCACGACTCACACTGAACTCTGGAAATTTGTTAGCATTCTCACTGTTAGTGGAGCATCAACGTACTTCTTGGATCTTGCATAAAGTATTTTAGCTCTGAAGCTCCCTTCTGAGCGTCATTTCTGCCGTTCTCTCAACTTGTAGGATCAATGGGACACTAAGAGACTGCCAGCTGACTGACTGTGAGCCATTGCTTCCTAATATCTTGGAGAACTTGCCAGATCGTGATCTAGCATAGATATGGATTGGGGTTATGTGCCCTTCAAGCATCAGTTACCGGCAGCGAGTCCTGATCGTCCTGATCGTCCTGATCGTCCTGATCGCCCTGCTCGCCCTGACTTGAGTCATCGGTTGACTCTTCGGCTTTGTAGAGCCTTCGCCAGAGCATCGTGCCATTTCCCGGGTCCATGACAACCGCATAGTGCGTCTCGTCAACCAGTATGTCGTCATCCTTTAGGAAGCGAAGGATATCACGGAAAGTGATTATTGGATCCTGATGGCCGTACCGTCGCTGGCACTTCTTGACTCTCTTCTTCCAGAGGCGGTCGAGACAATCCTTCCTCTCCAATGAGCCGTCCACGAGCGCTGCCATTGCCGTTCCGTCATCTCCCGAGGCCAGGTCTGCAGCAGCTTGTTGGAGTTTAGTGGGATCCTCTTCGTCATGGCCGTCGTGGTTGAAGGCTGTCAAGAAGGTGTCAGACTGACGAACAAGCGACTTACGATCATCTTTTTCTACAACGTAGACTCTTTTGGGTGTGCAAAAGACGAGGTAAGCCGCGGTTGATCTGGAGGTGGAGAGGGTCTTCAGGATGCCCTGCATATGACTGTCTTGGATTTCTGATACTGTCGCGTCGGTGTCGTGCTCTTGGTGAGTCGGACTGTCTTCTCCAGGAGTTGGATCCAGCAGGAAGCCTCGCAAGACGCTCGAGATGGATCGTCTTTTCCCAAGAATAACCTTGACCTGGTGCATTCTGAAGGAGACTCGTTGTCTCAAGGTGTCTCTGCAATGGTATGGCCGAAAGTTCAAGCCCATGCTAAGACCCTTTCTGACGCCTGTCAAGACTCCAACATAGCCGAGATAGGTGACTGTAGTCGCAATCACGGGGCCTCCGCTTTTCCGGACAAAATCAAGCTCAACGATGATTTGCCTCAGAACATCCATCCCCCAGTCGAGAGTTCGGAAGTGAAGCATACGGCTTGATTGCTGATCTGGAGCATCGGCCAGGTTCAAGGTGCGTACACCGCCGCTGGTGCATCCTAGCAATATGTCTAGAAGAACATTAAAGGCGACCAGGGCGTGCATGGGAACGCTCATGGCCTTGGATATGCCCACCAACTCGGCATTCTCCTCTGGCATGTATACTCGGCGCAGGATACGGGGGGACACAGAAGCCATAAACTTTCCAAACGACTGGCCAAGTAGGTCTTTGAGAAGGTCGTTGAAAACGGTGTTTATGTTGCATGAGATGTCGGAGCCTCGGAAATGAGGCACGATATGTGCATAGCGCTCCTCTGGCGGCTGCGAGAGGTCGACCACGAACCTGGGGATCTCTGCGGCTGTCGACATTTTCCTGGTAAGAGGCAACGGCGATCATGAGGCTGAAGCGGTGGAAGGCTGATGCCTGGAGGTGTAGGTGAGATGAGATGTGAGACTTTGGGAGCTGCCAGCTCACGAAGCATTTGCGTATGCAGATTACCTAATCTTGCATGAATGCAAACTGGATTGATTGTTGTTATCAAACATGTGCCCCAAAGTTATTGTTAGTGTAAGGCAGTGCGAAAATAGGCTGATGAGCTCTTTTTCCGTTTGTTTTTGTTTGCGCGGGTTTAGGTAAAATTACGTTTGCCTTGACGTCTCTATGCCCACGCACAATGGAACAGCAGTGAACAGGCCACAGCTATAAATATCCATGTATCTATCTACCTGGGTAGGTATTGTTACAACGGTAACCTTATTACGGACTGACCAATGGAAATAGACGGGGCATTCAGTTATCATTTAGTGCTGAAATGCTTTGAGAGAAGATAGTGAATGCCCTTGTTGCCGACATCGAGTACGCACAAAGAAGCTTGTGACCAGCTACGAGAATAGTGGCTAACCTCTGTTGGTCTTATTAGTTATTCCAGTTCCCTGCAGAGATGAAGATAAGCATAGAAAAAGGAATTTGCATTCTAAGCTGAACCCCAAAGTGCAATTGGCACGAGTGATCTGCCACACACACAGCGACTAGTCGAGCCACGACAGCGAAGCAGACACGGCACGAGTAGAAAGTCCACAAAGTGTTGGTCGTACATGCACGCATGTGGATACCGGAATATTTCCTCCGTTTCTACATTGGCTATATGCATTCATGGTGTAGGGAGCCAAGTGAGGGCAGCGGCATACTTGTACCTCTCCCCTACTCATCACCTCGCCGAGGGGCCTGATATCGTTCGTTTCCCCCTTCTTTGCAAAATCATCTTCCTCCAACCGTCGGTACGTTCGGCGCAATATAACCATGTGCGGCCTGCTTTCACTCGGCCTCATTGCCGCTTTCGCCGCGAGAGGGCTTTCGGATACCGTCTTTCGGAAACCGCCAAGCCCTGGAAACCAAGGCGACTATAGTGAAAACCCCACTCATGAAGTCGGTGATACGGTTGAGATAGAATGGGTTTCGGACCTGGATAAAGTTACTGTATACTTCTGGCAAGACTTTACTTTCGCTAGCAATGTCAATGGGATGCAATTCCATGTAGGAACCTTACCTTTGCTAAGCGCCGTATGGTAGAGCTGACAAATATTCCACGTAGTCGGGACAACATACACGAGAGTTCAGGGGACTGTCAACATACTTGGTAGTTTCTCTACGTTCAAAAATAGCGATGGCAAGACCTCTGTGGTGGCCTACTTCGCATTGTACGGGCCTGGCGCTACGAGCTGGGATGCTACATGCCACTACTTTAACATCACGGATCTGGGGGAACCCGAGACGACGTTAACTACGTCAGAGGAGCAAGAGACATCTACCGAAGAGTCTACCGACAATTCGACCTCGTCTACGGCTGAAGCAACTACAGAGGTGTCCTCCACAACTACTCAAGCGACAGACTCGGACTCAACCTCCTCAGCGGCAAAGGAAAAAGCAAGCACTGATGGATCAAGGGGGAACTCTTCCTCTGACCCGGGGCTATCAGCCGGGAAAGTAGCCGGCATCTCGATTGGATTGACGTTAGGGGTTTTGTCACTCGCCGGCGCACTGGGGTTTTTAATGTGGCGGCGATACCGTAACAAACGACAACCACCAGCTGAGCAGCCACCTTCATTTTCAGTCGGAGGCCAAGCTACCTCCCCCTCACCTGAAAAGCACAATATCCCTGATCAACTGGACTCGCAAGCTTTACACGAGATGCACTCAAGCCCTAGGCCTGCGCCTGCGAGCTACGGCTCGCCTCCAGTGGCATCCCATGGGATACAGGAGAGCCAAAGACAACCTGCTACGACGTATGAGCTGCCACCAGGAAGCCATGAGGTACGACCTGGGACCTACGAGCTTCCAAAGGATCGTCAGCCACCTCAGAGCTACGAATTGCATCATGATTATGTTCCACCTGAGGTGGAAGGAAGCCGTCCAAACTATCAGCTAACTTCCAGGCACTAAAACGAGAAAGTCTACAGATGATAGCAGGGTTGATAACGCAGGCAGAAAGCAAAGAACGCATGGGCTTGAGGACTTGTGGACGAGACTGCAGTTCTGATATTACACAACCAAGGCTGGGCTGAACTCCCGGCCGCTAACTCTGTTTCTGTGTCCCCGGATGCATGGGTTCAACAATGAATGGTTACATGACGAGAATGTGTACCCCAGCCATAAGCAACGTCCATCTTTCATCTGGCTTCCTTGACCAAATCTTTCGGAGAGCCTCGAGCCCCGAGACCAAGTTAGAGAACCCGCTCCTCATGTAGTGTCTCATAAAAACATGCTCAAAGAATTCCATGTGTTCATCAAGAAGGCAGCTGGCCGCAGCCACAAATGATGCCCAGACCATCACCTGTTCGCCGGGTGCTCCCAAGGGAAAGGCCTCCAAGGTCTCTTTAAAGTGTTCGACCCGGGTGATGGAATCAGCAATGTCGAGAGCCGAAGGTGCTTCTAAACGCGACGAGGTGAGATACATATTGATCGCTTGCTGAACCAGGTCTGTAATGAATGCGAAGGAGGCGCTGTGTTCTGGATACGCCGATACATGATGGGTTAAGCAATTAAAAAGACGAGTAGCATGTTCCTGTGATGAGATAACTTCGAGACCAGATTCCTCGCTGAGAAGCGGTGCGGCATAGAGACGTAATCTGCAAGGCTAGGATCAGGGAATTGTCCCAAGGTATCAGAGCCACAAACTTACTTGGCTACTTCCGGGAAGATGAACTCGGCAGCCTCACCACCTCCCAGTGCCTCACATCCCCCCATGGCAGCAAGCGCCGACTCAAGCATGCGAAATAGCATGGGGAAATCTGAACGGCCAGTTACCATGACACCGACGTGAAGGACTAGGATAGTAATCAAGATGGAGTGTTGTCGCTCAGCACTACAGCTTTCAAGTTCAGGCTGGCGCTGTAGACCCGAGATGACGCGTCTGTATAGCTGGTTTGGATCCGGAGCCTGAAGATTCGCTCTCGCCATGTCACCAGGAGAGTTGAATCCAGTTGAAGGGAATCTGTTTAACCAGATGTGAAAAGCAGAAACCGTAAGGACTGCGTCGAGGACAAGGCTGTCACCCCTGGCGAATGGCAGAACCAGGTGTCTCCATCCATTGTGAGACCCGTCGATGGCAGTCATCTCCCCTGCGATATGACGAGAGACTAATAAAAGATAGATCAGTAGGTACCGGTAAAAACTAGAAAATACGGCACTTACAATGTAGACAGAGATCATTGTGCCAGCGTGGTAAATGGTCTGGCATTGGCTGGTAAAGAGTACTGTGGCCCCGAATACTCGCCCAGGTATCGTCCTCAATCCCAAGCAGCTGATTTGTGGTGTTGTTGACCACTTCTTGTTTATCCAGTGAGTCTAGCAAGACAAGAGACCAGTCGTCCACCGTGGTTACACAGTCGTCGAGGCTCAAATAGGTCTCGGTTAATCCGGCTTGCGGTCCTAGACCACTGGGTTCGCTCGTTGCCTCATTTCCCACCAAGTGACCAACATGTTGACAATCTGTATCTGATACCGCTGACTTTGGTTTTGTTACTGAGCTATGTAGAGGTGATGCGGCGTCCTCTTCTTGTCTGGTTCAGCTGCCGTGTTAGTTCAGGCTCATGACATCGGGCATGGGGACCTGACTGTTTGGGGTGGCACCCGAAGCTAAAGCGCAGCCTGATACCGAGCCCTGTACATTTTAAACCCCTTGACTTACACTTGTTGCAATGAGGTTCCGTTTTATCACAATGAATACGGCGCCGTGAGCACTGGTAACAGCCTAGGGTTGTGCCTTTAGCGGAGTAGGAGGAAGACAACCGATCTAGGGACTACAAACCTTTGGTCTTGGGAACATATGGACGCTTTTTGGGCGGCATGGGTTGGAACTTTAGCGACTGGAATTCCCAAGGACTAGAAATGGGGTTGGATCCGTCTTTGGCTATACAGCCTGGGCTGCCTCCGATATGGTAGAGGAGCCTGTTCAAGGACAGGGGGGTTGGGTTCTTGTAGAGCAGACAGTTTTCTGTCGGCTTGAAAGCAATCCACTATCTCGTCGGATTTACTGCAAGAGGAAGACGAAAGAAGACGCGGATACAGGGGCAAGCAGCCAAGCTGGGTCGCTGGGTGTTAGTGACTTGGCTTCCAGGTGGAGGGGAGGTTTGAGCATGAGTCAGGCCACTCGTGACCCACGTTTGTACACCCTGACAGAACGCTGTTACGAGTACCGGATTTCTAAAGAGGAGAGCTTGTACTGTTCGTCTCGATTGCTTTCAGGTTGATGATGCGTCAAGGCTAAGGAAGCCATCCTTGCCCCTGTCAAGGAGAGGAGTTGTCAGTATCGCAGCGGCGCCACCCCCGCATGCTTATCATGAACCATGCATCAACCGGGGAGACGAGCTAAGCCGAGAAGGGAAAGAAAGTGAGAACACCCTTGGGACTTGAGATAAGTTGTTACTAACGAGATCGGTAACAAATTGAGAGCAGCTTTCTGGCAGCCAATGATATTGTAGCTATCGTATTTCCCGCCTCGACGTTGGCTTCGTATGGGCTGTTGGCCAAGTTGTCTCCGAGCCGTCATAAGTACCATCTGTGAAGGGATCCCTGGTCGCAGCCCTTTAGCTGCCTGCAATGTTGATGATGGGGCGCCATCCCGAAGGTCCGAATGCATTTCCCCGCGTTTTTGATTGCTGGGGAAGCCGGAGCTGAGTGATATGATGCCGGGGACCCAAGTCGTGACCATGACTTTATGGTGGTCATGCCGAGCCAATATTCAACCACATGGCCATGAGCCAGTTCGAAGAACTTGAGGTAGAAACTGCTGGAAATTTGTAGAATCAAGTCAAATTGTATTTCTGGGCGTGGAAAAAGTCGCCTAAAGCGTTGATCTGAGGTGAATATCTCAAAACGACCAGACCGCCCCCTGCCAAAATGTCCAGTTAACCGTCATTCTACAGATACGCTATCATGGCAGAACAGGCATGTAGGCCACTAATTAAACCTAGTGAAAGTCATATCAGGCCCTTGCACCATGGGAGGTGCCGTCGGGCAAGGCTGGTATCCGGGATGCTGAAGTACGCCTATCAAAGGTTGGCTCCTTTCCCTGGCCATGTCACAGGGCACAGGTTCTGGTTGTTGCCCCGACTCTCTTTGGGCTGGCTGCTTACCGCTGTTCTTCTGGAAACTATATTAGACTCGATATCCCCATCTCAAATTGGTGCTTATTTTCCCTACCAGGCTCTCCTCTCTCTTTCCAATACATTTCTTTTGGGCTTCTCCCTTGCACTTTCAAATCATCAATAGTCGACATGGCCACTACTAAGGCGGTTGAAAACGATGTCCCAAAGGCCGAGAATACCTCTTTTGGTGTTGTCGCTTCTCGCGATGAGGAGGTAGGCGAGGTCCATGACCAGACCAATGGCCAACTCAAACGGGGCCTCAAGAATCGACACATGCAGATGATTGCCATCGGTAATTGCCAATCCCGACATGTCTTTCTTCCAGTGGCTTATCCCTCATCTCCTTAGGTGGTGCGATCGGAGCAGGTCTCTTTGTGGGATCCGGGAGCGCTTTGTACAAAGGTGGTCCAGCTTCATTGGTAGATTGCATCCCTCGACCATTGTCCACTCATAATGCTGACCGTCTCCAGGTGGTTGGTTACTCTATTGTCGGTATCATGCTGCTCACAACTGCGTTGGCTCTTGCCGAGATGGCAGTGCTCTTCCCCATCAATGGTGCCTTTTACACCTACATCGTTCGCTTTGTCGATCCCGCATGGTGAGTGGCGTTTTCATCATGAGGCTATCAAGTGCTGACGTGCGCTACAGGGGCTTCTCCATGGGCTGGGAATATTCTTTGGCATGGCTAACCGTTCTCCCATTCGAGTTGATCGCCGCCAGCATCACGATCGAGTTTTGGAGGGACGATATCAACATGGGGGTGTGGGTGGCAACATTCCTTGTTGCCCTTGCCCTCGTCCAGATATTTGGAGTACGAGGATATGGAGAAGGTGACGACTCTCTCATCATGGATACTTTCTGTCAACTGACCTTAATCCTAGTTGAGTTCTTCCTCAGTTCCATCAAGATCCTTGCATGTATCGGGTTCATCATCCTCGGCATCATCATCAACTGTGGCGGTGTCGGAGAGCAAGGCTACATCGGAGCCAAGTACTGGTACAACCCAGGTGCATTCAAAAACTCCATTAATGGCTTCTGCTCCGTCTTTGTCATTGCGGCCTTTGCGTTTGGCGGCACGGAAATGGTTGGCCTCGCTGCCGCAGAGAGCGACAACCCTCGAAAGTCGATCCCTAAAGCCAGCAAACAGGTCTTTTGGAGGATCGCATTATTCTACATCACCAATTTGCTCATTGTTGGCCTCATTCTTCCGTCGGATGATAAGCGCCTAATGGGGGCTAGCGGTGCCAACAGCCAAGCCTCACCCTTCGTCCTTTCTATTCAAGATGCGGGAATCAAGGTGTTGCCGTCTATCTTCAACGCCGTCATCACTATATCTGTTCTTAGCGTTGCTAATTCGTGTACCTACGGGTCTACAAGGACGATGCAAGCTATGGCTGAGAGGGGCATGGCACCGAAATTTCTATCCTATGTTGACAATGCTGGCCGTCCCATCTGCTGCATCGCTGTCCAGTTGGGCTTTGGCCTCTTGGCCTTCATTGGGGTCTCGGGCAGCAGCGGTGTCGTGTTTGACTGGCTTCTTGCCCTGAGCGGTCTGGCCTTTGTCCTGGTTTGGGCCTCGATTTGCCTGGCTCATATTAGGATGCGGGCTGGATGGAGTTTTCAAGGACTGCCCCTGAAAAGGATGCCATACCGCACGCCCTTTGGTGTCACGGGAAGTTATATCGGACTGACCCTCAACATCATTGCGCTTATTGCTACGTTTTTCTCTGCACTCTACGTAAGTCCAGTTGTCCCCTCGGTGTTCTTCCAACTTAACATTATCTAGCCCATGCCCGACTCAACACCCAATGCCGAAGACTTCTTCCGGTCTTATCTTGCATTTCCTGTCACCATACTGCTCTATCTGGGCTACAAGGTCTATCATCGCGACTGGCGTTTCTTCGTGCCCGTGAATAACATGGACTTGACGACTGGGGCGGTGTTACTCGAAGTCGAAGAGCCTGAGGAAACGAAGACTTGGTCCAATCTCCCAAATCGAGTTTGGAACACGTTATTCTAGTATACGCAACTTTCAGATGGCTTTTGAAACATTCGTGCAATGGCTTTTCGCAGGAGGATGTCAACTTGGATTCATTTCAATGGCACGCAGAGATTATCGTAGTTGGGCCGGTCGTTTGAGGAAGAACGTTGACGGCACTTGAGGTGAATCTTCATCTACATATGAAAGGTTCAGAAGAGACTTGAACTACGTTGCGTCCTTTCTCGCAGCTGAATTAGACAAATTCTACGTGCTCCTGGGTTCAATGTATTCTCTACCCAAATAAAGAATGGCGATGGACGGTTGCAAACCCTCTGTCTGAGAGACTAATCTGAGGCGTCTTGGGCTGGTCTGCCGTCAAGAAGTAACGAGAGCAAACAGTCTCTTTTGGGATCAATGTCGACACTCCAATCTACCAAGACTTTCAAGGGGTTCTCCGCAGCGCTGCGGCCCCTCACCAAAAGCGTCGGGACTAAGCTGGTGGCAATCGCCGATTTCGGAGAGTGGCAAAGAGGTTTAGAGACCATACGGACCGTATTGTGACGATAACATGAGGCATTCCTTCGTCCCCGCGCCCCAACGATACTGGTGGATACAGATAATGCCTCCGTTGCTGCATCTCACAGGTGAAACTTGGAAGGCCCATAGGCCCAGATCATTCTATTGACGTTGCCTTCCCCGCGGCGTGACCTTAAACTGCGGGGAGGGTGGGATCCTTGGGCTAGTGTCATGCAAGATTGAGAACATGGCGTCCTCCTCCTATCGGCGCTAAACCCAAGAGATCCTTACTCTTGGCTCATCGGACGCAAGTCAGAGACCTGAGGGGACGAAGAGAGTAGAACTGGGAACACGAGGTACATGACTGATTCATATTTATTCCAATGATACCAACCTGATGAAAGCGTCTACACGTCAATTGTTTCCCCAAGACTTTTAAACACTTTGGTTCAGACGCTTCACCGTTGTCAAGAGCTCAAGCCAAGAGATTCACCAGAGCAAAGATGGCAGCCTTTGACCTCACGTCAATCCTTCCTCAGCTGGGAATATGCTTTATCCTGGCCACTCTCTTGCTTGTTTTGAGCAAAAGGCTTGTGAGTCTCACCCTACGACGGCTAAGCTGAGGTTAGCTAATAGATGCTTAGCGACACAGAGGTTCCAAGCTGCCGCAGCACAACAGCAGTGTGTCATATCGAAGCGCCGAAAAGCCTTCTTCGGGGGCAGAACCAGTGCAGTCGCTCGAGGGCTTTGACTGGAGCGTTCAACAGCCCCAGAAGTTCCGGCCTTTCAAGTCAATTTATCACATTACCATGGGTAAGTAATGAGTTCAAAGCATCCGGGTCACCCTTTCATAGAACTGACAATCTTGTCTTGTACAGCAATCAAGTCGGACACAGCATCAGAACTCATCACGATAGACCGCGATTACCTTGATCGAATTCAGCTCCGAAAGAGTCTCATACAAAGCCAAGGCCCAATGGTACACGGCTGTGTTCCTGCTGGGATTGACGCTGTAAACGAACTCTACACCTATCTTCTTGCACAGTATCTGCCCAAGCGCTACCCAACCATGTTCAAGTTGTCTGTGGACAGCTCTGAGCTGGAGAACTTGGTGACTGGTGATACACACTCCACAACACCACCATTTGACCATGATAGTGCCCTGCAGATCATGGGTACGACGGTTGAGGAAGACTTGTTTATCCTGAAGCCTACACCGGAAGGCCACCAATGCGTTGCCTTCATGTGTTGCTTCCCATCTGGCTGGAACCCAAGCTCGAAATTGGGGAAACACATGAAGCAGATACACTCTAACGTGCCATCTTACGAAAAGATTGGGCTCAGCATGGAACGCTTTTTCACAAAGCTTGAGGTGGGAAAGAATGTCAAGCGAACCAACGTATGTCACCCTCAGGGCCATTTCGATGCACGTGGACTGACAGATGAGCCCAACAGTGGACCGTTCAGACCCATGGGGAACTTTTCAACGCCAAGGGGAACCATGTGACGGGCGAGGAAAAGGTAGAAAGTGAGCAGATAGACCCAGAAAAGGTACCTTTCTTCCTCTTTATGCCGCATCGTATCTGGCTAACAAGTCCCACAGACTTATCTTCGAATCGAACTCCAAACATTGAGCAGGCTGCCAAAAACCCACTCCATCCTCTTCAGTTTCAAGACGTATCTGTATCCGTTACGCGAGATTAAGGAGGAAGGCCTCGGAACGGAATTTGCGACCGCAATCGAGGGCCTAGAGAAGGGGAATGCGCCGGGAATGTGGAAGTACAAGGGGGCGGTTCGTTGGGGCGCCAGTGTGTGCGAGTATCTCCGGTCTTGAGATGGAGGTTGGGCGGGAAATCTCTCTATTTTCGACCATGTCTTTTTGTCTGAGGCCTTTACTGTCTATTCCGTGGATCATCAGATGATGTCACATCAGTCACCTTTGCATGCACTCGTTTCACCTGACGGAATAGTCCGTCCGTATTATCCCCTGCTCCTTTCCCTCTCTGGGACTGGTCACAACTATGCTCCATTTCCCAAATAGTTACACTGCATTCCCGTATTCTCAGTGCTCAGATAGTGATTCTATCGGGTCGGGAGGTGATTCCGAGAATTAATATCGGAGGTTCAAAGTCGGAGACCTCTCCCGACGATACCGTCAAAAAGGGGATTGGGGCGGCTAAGACGTCTCAGCCGATTCAAAAGGCCCCGGATGAAGAACCTTGCATGCCGTGCGGGGAAGTCCTAAAAGTGTTGATGGATCTACGGATCCAACCCCAGAATGATTAGCCATGGGACAGGGGCCAGCCGGGTAAGGCTTCAACTCCACCGGCGAGCAGGCCATTAACACCTGAATGGGTTGTGATAACGAAGGCAAAGATTCCCTACGCCCTTGATCTACTCATGATCCATTTTGAACTGCCTAATTAATGTTAGGCTAATCATGAGGGAAAAGTCCATGACATTCCTGCTATATAAGCACCGCTGTTGCCACTCCGAGTCTGATTTGCATGAAGAGCATGGCAACTCAGTTCTCGTCAACCTCTCAATATGAAACTTAATTCCTTCATTACCAGCCTGTTGTGTATTGGTGCGGCACCATCGTTGGGCGCCGTTCTTCGCCCACGACAGGCACCCGGTCAAGCAGAGGGAGTCACTACTATCAAAAGTCCATCGGGTGCACAGATTCGATATAAAGAGCCCGGAAAAGACGGAATTTGTGAGACAACCCCTGGAGTTAACTCTTACAGTGGCTACATCGACATTGCTCCTGATGTGCACGTCTTCTTTTGGTTCTTCGAATCTCGGAGAGACCCTGCAAATGACCCCGTACGTTGGGCGAGTCTTGTACACTCTTGCCGGGATTGACGCATTTTCTAGGTTACTCTATGGCTCAACGGAGGGCCAGGTTCAGATTCCTTAATTGGTCTCTTCGAAGAGATCGGACCTTGCGAGGTGGTGGAAAACATGACCACTGTCCTCAGAGACCACTCCTGGACGGACATCTCCAATGTTCTTTTCCTCTCACAGCCCGTGGGAACAGGTAACGTTGAACTCAGTGGTTACGTAAAGAATTACACACCTAACGATGTTAGGATTCTCCTATAGTAAAGCTGAAGTCGGCTATCTTGATCCTACGTACCTCCTCGTCGACAAAGAGCCTGGAAGTCGCGAAGAGAAGGAGGGTCGCTGGTCTGTCATTGACCCTACCAAAGAGGACAATAGCCGTTTGGCCGCAATTACATGCTGGGAAGTCCTGCAAGGCTTTTACAGCGCACTGCCGCAGCTGAGTAAATCCAAGATCTCGTCAACGGAATTCCATCTCTGGTAGGACCATATCCGCACCTGATTCAATTTTATGGGATTCTAATATCATTGGTCTAGGGCGGAATCATTCGGTGGCCACTGGGGCCCTGCATTCTTCACATACTTCAATGAGCAGAACGAGAAGCTCGACAAGGATACTACAAAGGGCCGCAAGCTCGAGATGAAGAGCCTTGGTATCGTCAACGGCATCGTCGAGCCGGTCGTGCAGACTCGTCACCTTCTCGAGTTCACTCGTGCTGAACATAACGGTTATGGCGTCGACCTCGTTAACGACACCATCTACAACTATGGAAAGTTTAGCCGCGATCGTCCTGGAGGTTGCCAAGAGCAGCTTGAGTACTGCGCTTGGCTTGAGCGAGATTCTCTCGTTAAGCGTTCAGCCTGCTCTGCAGCTCAGTTTATTTGCCAAACCGATGTTGAGGGGATGTTTTACACCTTCAACCTTGAAGGCCGTGGCACATACGATATTGTTTGTTTATTCCCCGACCGTCGCTGTATGAAACTAACAAGCAACAGCGTTTCCGCAATGGAGAAGACGTCCCTCCAAATTTCTGGCGGGTAAGTTCTTTCTACTCGGATATGAATTGACAGCTAATCTTGTGCCTAGCCTTGGTTGAACACCGCATCCGTCCAGGACGCCCTGGGTGTCAACCTCAACTACACATCAAGCAACTTGATTTATACGGCATTCACATTGTCGGGAGACTTTGCGATTGGCTATCTGAAAGACATCGAAAAGCTGCTTGAAATGGACGTTCAAGTGGCACTGGTCTTTGGCGACGCCGATTATATCTGCAACTGGCGTGGCGGTGAAGCTCTTTCACTTGCAGCCAAATGGTCCGGATCGGACGAGTTCAGCGACGCTGGCTATACAAACTTGATGGTTGATGGTAAGGCCTATGGAGAGACGAGACAGTTTGGCAAGCTCAGCTTCACTCGTGTGTGGAACGCTGGCCACGAAATTCCATGTAAGAATTCCATCCCATCCCATCCCACAGGCCTGATGACCCCTAATATTCTCTTGAGACTTTCAACCTGCGGCTTCTTTCCAGATTTTCAATCGAACCACCAACCGCTTCGACATTGCCACTGGTGAAATCGTCATCACCTCCAACAGCACCCACAAGACCAACGGAACAGCAAAGGCAACTCACACGACCACGCTTCCTCCTCTGCCTACCGACACTTCGGGGTGAGGAGATTGTACCTAAGATTTAGCGATAGGGCCAGAACTGCCAATACTACGTCAGCTCTTGAGACATTGACTCAGGCCCCGATCCTATCGCGCTCTGTTTCACCCATGTCGTGGCCAGGTTTGAGAATAGCTCTTAATCATGCGTGGGTTTTCGGTGTACGTTGCATCCTATGGCCAAGGGTATCAAGTCCCTTTCTATTCATGCGCCGTCGTTTTATAGATTACACTTGCTTCAATCAATACAGAGCAGCCATCTCGTCCAATGTAGACTCGACCTTAGAGCCATGTCCCAACACTGATTTCAGGGCGAGCCTTCTTTGTTCTTATACTCATTACACCATGATCGACATGCGCCTCCGTCACATTCATGAGTCAAAAGATGTTGGCTAGCCTAAGCGAAAGCGCCAACCACCGACATTCCGAATGCTTGTCACTTGGTTAGAATGGCGTGGAACGTTAATTGACGGGCTAGCAGCTCACCTCCCAGAAAGACCCAAGCAAACGCGGCAATCTTATCTCTCTTTGTCATCAGCAGGTTTGCTTCCTCTGAGAGGAAATCCTCGACCATCAAGTTCACCAAGGCGGCATAGATCAAAAGGCCGGAAGATCTGTTTGCGTTAGGGACTGGAAGTGAAACCGAACTGGGCGACTCACATAGCGTTGAAAACCCCGACCATGATCAGACCCAGCTCACTATCAGGGTCATAGGTGTTCCTGCTTGCGATTCCGATAGCTTGACCAATAGGTGCCGTGGTCCCAAATGCAACAACCAACAGCCAAGGGCGGGGGCTCCCTCGAGGGTAAGGGACAGCGGCGATTCGTGAGCCGAGACCAAGGCCTTCAAACATCTGGTGGAACATAATGGCAGTCAACAAGACGACGAGACCATCTGTAGTCATGGCGATTGTGATGCCCACAAAGACTGAATGGAAGAGAATGCCGCCTTCAAGGAGCGTGATGTTGGTCGACATTTTCTTGTAAACCTGCGGATCAACCTCCTGGCCTTCCGCATCAAAGTGGGATACGCTGGTTTCCGAGGCGATTTGTTGGTCAAAATTTGCTGTTGAGATTTTCCGAGTATGCTGGATCATCTCCATCATCTCAGTTCGTTGGCGGACATATTGCTCATAGAAGACAACAAACCACGCTGGCATTGTGGAGGAGTCGTTGTCCTCATCTGAAGGGCGTTCGTATGGCTGCGTATTCTTCTCATAGAACTTTTGGGCCATGGCTTTCTCATATGACATGTCAACGTTGTTCTCGGCTAGCTGGTCGTCTCCCCAGTATGACGAAGAAGTAGTTTGCTGTGACATGCTTGAAGGTTTATGGGCGTGGGTGTGTGTCGCATGAGACGCATCGTTATCAAATGAGGCGCCGGTAGGACCACCATGGGAGTGGCCGCCTGTCTTTGCATTCAGGTATAGCTCAACAATGAAGAGAAGAAACATGGATGCCATCATGATGACCCCAGGCAAGGCAGGATAGACGTCGGTGAACAGTTCGGGCAGGCATGGATTGGTGAGACTTCCGAAAGCAGTAGGGAGCAGCTAATACTGTTAGAGAAGCTTCTAATTTGGCCATGAATTGGCTAGAACTCACATGAACAAACGCCGTGGCAACCAATACTCCTGTTCCGAAATGTTTGCAGGCGAAGAAGACGCTTGGGGGAATCTTCAACCAGGGCAGCTTCTTGGCGGCAACGGGGAATCCAGCACCTATGTGAGGTTATTACAGATAATCTTCAATGAGATAGACTTGGTTTCGTACCTAGACAAGACACAAACAGAACCAAAACTGTCGTATTGCGTCAGTAATAAAGATCAACATGAATCAGGTATCGGTCGAAGGCTCACATAAACCTGCGACATGTAGACCAAGGTTGTAATCTTCAGGACCACCTTCTTTCTCGCCTCCGCATTGTGGTCTCTCGGAAGATTCAGGCCCCATGGTGAATTATGACAAGTGGTAGAGGAGAATGAATCAGGTACGTGATGCTGAGGGAGGAACCGGCCTGACAGCGAAGGAAAATAATAAAAACGAGACACCTTCAGCCAAAACAGATTCAGAAAGAAACCAAGAAGACACAAGGAAACAATGGAAAGAGAGTTAAAACAAGGAAGAAAAGTCTTTGGGTACCAGCCCACAGCGCCGAAGAGAAGTGAAGACATCAGCAAGATGACGGCTTGGCTTCCCATTATAACTGTGCATTGTCTGTAGTCAATAGCTACTATTTTTAAGCTTACCTGTAACACTTGGCGCGTCAACCCGAAACGTGGTTTCGAGACGGGAGTCTACGATCAACAATGGCTATCGTGTTTCAACGTGTGCGGATCTCAGGTCGATGCCGCTTCAGAGTACGATGATCCCCCTAACCCCAACTCTACCCCAGCCTCGGCACTTTTTAGGCTTTTTTTAATCCGATTGGTTCCTTGGTCGCATGGAACCTTCGGCGCATCTTTCTGGTCCCTTAGTTTTGAGTTTAGAGGGTTGCACCCGCTGCCCAAGTTTGTAGATCTGAACCCCTGCTGTCACAGATTACACCCGTGCCGCGTCATGGTGAGATCCACCCATGGTTCTTTCGGGATGTCGATTCAGTCTCGGAACCAAAGTTTCCGGTCAAGCCTGGCTTTTGGTGTGTCAACCCAGTACCAGTAGCCTCAAAATACGAACACTCAATCACACTCTACCGAGACTATTTGTCATTCGCTCTGTGTGATGTTCAGTGCAGGTTTCAGTGTCCGTCAGATAAGGTTGAATTGTCTGTAATTGATGGAAGGTAACACTGGAGAGGGACTTTTGAAAGGTCATTACCTTGTTTCACCTGACACTTGGCATGGCAGACTCTGAGCATAATCCTTTTTCTGCTTTTATGCCATGCTTTCGACTCAAGAGTTGATCCTCTTTCGTTGTTTCCGCTCCCCTAGTACCCGATTGAAAGACCGTTGGGGGAAGCCAACGACAGCAAGGGTTCCCCATGGGTCTAGGCCAAGATCTGACCAGACATGTTCACTTGTCAGACCCAATGGCAATCTGACATGCTTATGAGGCTGGCCTCGCTTAATAATCGTTGAATTCTTCATCGTTTGTTGGGGCGCTAGCAATTTTTTGTTCATTGGCGCGTTCTATAGATCCGGTCAGCACCAGGCGATGACTCCATCTCAAGTTCTCGAGAATTCTCTATTCTCATGCTCCTTCTTTACCATTTATTCCGTCAAGATGACTCAGGATCCACCATTCAAAGTAGTCATTGCTGGAGCTAGTGTGGCGGGGCTTTCACTCGCCAACATGCTTCAGGCTAATGACATCGACTTTGTTGTCTTGGAAGCCTATCCGAGCATCGCCCCTCAAGTTGGAGCAAGTATAGGGTTGCTTCCTCATGGGAACCGGATTCTAGATCAACTTGGGCTCTATGAGAAGATCCTACACGTATCGGCGCCTGTCAACACATTTTCGTTTCGTAAGCCATCTGGGTTGCCGCTGGCATCATATCCCGACATGGACCGTCACCTGACTAACCGGTAACAATACTATCTAATTATCTTGATAGAGATTGACGCGGAATTTTAACTGCTTTTTCCCAGACACGGATACCCGATGATTTTTCTCGACCGTCAAACGTTGATACAAACTCTTTACGACAATATCAGGGACAAGTCGAAAATCATGGCGAACAAACGTGTGACAACGATCAAGTTGGGTGAAAGCGGCGTGACGGTATTAGCTTCGGATAATTCCATGTTCCAGGGTGACATTCTCATTGGTGCCGATGGCATCCACAGTACAGTCCGGGGGGAGATGAGGAGGCTCGCCAAGATGACGCACCCTGGTTGGTTTGACGCGGGCGAGGAAGAAGGTGAGTGCTTCAACAATGAAGAATAATATAAGTGCTGATATCTTATGGAATTAGAGCCTCCTTGCCATTACAATTGCATCTTTGGCATTTCACGACCATGCCATGGAACCGTACCTGGTGGCTTACATGAGGTGTTTCGCAACGGATCATCATACCTGATATCTGGTGGCCTAAATGGACGAGTATACTGGTTCCGATTCGAGAAGCTATCCCAAAGGCTTTATGGCACACAAATTCCGCGTTACACTCAGAAAGATCTCGAAGAAGCCCTTGATCGGGCCTCGAATGATCCAATCCTGCCCGGCTTGACCTTTTCTGCGCTGATTGAGAACCGCATCACTGCAGTCTTGACCCCTCTGCCCGAGTATGTCTACAAGAAGTGGCATTTTGGTAGAGTTTTCACTCTTGGAGATTCTGCACATAAAGTAGGATGCCAATCTCCCTTGGAATCAATGCGGAGGTGACTGATTAGTGTCTAGCTCCATCCCATCGGCGGTCATGGAGGCAATGCGGCGATTGAGACTGCTGCTGCACTCACAAACTCCTTGGTCGCTGGGCTGAGAAATACCTCTTCCCCTCTGACCACTTCCGAAATTACGACACTTTTCAACCATGTACAGACACTACGCCGGCCAAGGGTGATGATGCTTATGGACTATTCACACAAGAAACAGCTTACCGAATCACTTGACAACTCACTACGAAGACTCCTCGCCTTACACCTTCTCCCTCGGGCCAGGGAGCAGGATGTCACACGCAGTTACTCGGCTCAAATACCAGCCAGCGAAAAGCTGGACATGTTGCCAGCGCCATACCGCAAGAAGCTCGTGCCTTACAAGGATGAGCTGCTGGCCAAGCCAAAAGGAAGAGGAGTTGCTCAGTTCATAATACTTGGAATCTACCTGACATGCAGCGCCGTAGCATTCTATTGCAGATGGCTAAGTCCTTCGGCAACGGAGCTTGGAAACCAGATCAACAGAGCCCTGGCCGAGGGCACTCTTCGAAGTGATTCTTTGGCCGTCTTGCAGAGGGCACGCATTGGAATTCCTTTGATTGACGATTCATTGGCTTTCATGGCTGCAGCGTTTGTGCCCGGGATAAGAAGCCCAGCCAAACAGCTTGGTCGTCTTCAGCTCTACTCTCTCAGCCAGTCGCTTCACCCAATCATAATCTTGACCCTCGAAGGCTTCCGAGGACACTTTGCAGTGTCAGTCTTAACATGGTACGTCTTGAGTCAGCTCCAAAAGTCTCCTTGACTGATGCATCGAAGCCCAGTTGTTTGGTTTGGTGCATTCCAGCTCATTGGCTATGCTGCGGTGATGCCCTGGTACTGCATTATTCACACATTCGTGCCCGATGATGAAAGCATCTGGTGGCCTCTCGGGCGCCCCGTACCTGTTCGATCTGCCAGAGGCGTGCTCTTGGCCGGCTTGTTTGGCTACGCATTGCCATTCATGCTGACAGCAAGCCCTTGGCGGGATTCGGATCAAGTGACAGGTTTTGCAGTTGCGTGGCAGTTTATTCCCATCCTCATACCCTTGCTCTCTTGCGTTTTTCGAATTGGGAGCCGCCCCGAAGTTGTTACAGGCTCGAGCAGTCGAAGAGAGCCATTGCCCGATATCCAGTACTTGCGCAAAATATATGTTCTTATTGCATGTTTTGGTGCAGTTACACACTGGCATACCTTGCTGCAGATGGCCATGGATGCGGAACAGAGCCAAGCATTAAGGTGGTTGCAGCCATCATCTTGGTGGGAGGTTCCAGGCGAGCTCGAAGAGAAGCTGATGGGATTCTTTTGTGTTGACTTCTGGGGCTACTGCTTGACATCGTACGTTTGGTGCGTGTCTGCTGTCTGGGACCTGAAACGGGTTGGCCTTGCTCGAATCAATACTGGAAGGGCAGCCATAGCAATCTTGTTTGCCTACCTTGCTGTTGGCCCTGGGGCGGCAATGGCTGTGGTGTGGTACTTTCGGGAAGATGCATTAGCCTTTTCCCAATGAGGCGTCTGTCTGTCGGACATTGTGTTCAAAGTTATTGTGGCCAATAAAGTTTGGGATACTTTCGAGCCCCTGTGCACTTTGGTTCCTGTCCCTGTGTAACTAACCCAACCTAGCAAGAAGTGGATTAAAAAAAGCCACAGACATCAGGTACCTGATTTTACTAGCCAACCTCACCCATTTTAATGTATCTTCCGTCTAAACCGCTTTAGATTTTCTGCCTGCCCAGTTGAAGTCGCGTCTCTCGCGAAGTTCTCGCGACAAGCCCATCTGCCTCCCCCACAGCGTAACACCACACACAATGGAATCGAGCCCTACGGAGCTGCCTTTTTGGCCCTCATCCCCCTTTTCGCCTTTCGAGCTAACGCCTGAGCCGGCACCTCCTCCTACGGCCCCAGAAGCTCCGCCTAAAGCCATCGTGATATCCCCAGACGAGTCAGAAGACGAGGCAGAGGATTCCTCCTCAGACGAGGCATGGATCACCTCAACACCACAGTTGCGGTCACGGCCAGTGCTTTCTGCGAGAGCTATGACTGCCCCGTCTCCCGGGATCTTCCCTTCCCGAGCAGCTGCCTTCTCTGCCGCCCAAGAACACGCCAAGGAACAAGGTTATGCCGTCGTCAACTTCAAGCCAAGCAACAGAGGCCAAGATGGAGATTATCGCCGTCACGATGTTGTGTGTGCCCGCGGCGGCCGCATATATCGTAATAAATCCCTTGGGTTCCGCAAAGGCGTAACCCGGAAGACCGGCTGCCTCTTCCGAATGAAGATTGTGCAACGCAAGGTGCTCGACGACCTGTGGGAGATGACGGTGATGCATGAGAGTCATAATCACGGTCCAGAAGACCCGCAGGCGTTCCCAGAACACCGTGTTTTACAACCAAACTAGATCCAAGAAGTTGAAGCTCAATCTCGCGATATACGCAATACAGCGAGGGCGATCGGGTTGACGTTATCGGCCAATGACCCGGGCACCCTCGCCGTGCCTCGAGATATCTACAATATCCGAAGAAACATGCGTGAGAGGGCCCTAGGAGATCTCACCCCTGTTCAAGCTCTTATCCAGCAGCTTGACGAGGAGAAGTGGGCTTATAAGCTCCTCCTCGATAATGAGGATCGCGTAAAGTATCACGTTATTGCTATTGACAAGCAGCTTAACTTCTGGCGAGACTTCTCTCACGTCATGATGTTCGATACGACCTACAACACCAACCGTTACGGCATGAAACTCCTCCAGTTTAATGGCCTAACGAACTTTGGAACAATTTTCCCCATTGCCTATGCCTTATCGCATGAAGAAGATAAAGATTTCTTTTCTTGGTGTCTTACCCGGTTGAAGAAGTGGTTTATTTCCCTTGCCCGCAATAATAACCTGCCGGAGGAGGAGTACTTCCCTTACGTTATTATCACTGACTTCGACGCTGCTGCTCGGGCAGGAATTGAAGGAGTGTTTCCTCGGACTCAGCTGCAGCTTTGTACGTGGCATATTAACCGGAACGTAGCTAAGAATGCAAGAGAGAAGTGGGTTCCTGACCTAGGGCAAGTTGACGCTATTCAGAAGCAATCAGGAAAAGAGGTTCCGCAAGGATCGGCACGGGGCAAGAAGGCATAGGAGCCGGAGGATCTCATCGCGGCTTGGAAGGCTGTGATGTATGCCGGAACGCCGGATGCACTTGATAAGGCCTGGAGAGATCTCGTCAAAGAATTCTCCCGCCAAACTGGTATGTAAGAACTCTTCGGCAGTAACTGGCTTGCTAACCACCCGGTCTAGTGATAATCAGTTATCTACGGAAGACCTATATGCCTCTCCGTGAGCAGTGGGCGCATGCATACACTCGATTCTATCGCAACTACGGCCACACAACTTCCTCCCCTTGTGAATCCCTTCACGCGAGCGCCAAGTCGTTCCTCGCGAGCGCCTCCAATAACCTCCTCACACTCCACAACGCCTTGAAGCTTCAGACTGAGCTTATCCACCATAAGTTACTCGATCTATGCGGTCAGGAGGGACCTCATACGCGTCACGAGCTTCGTCATACTCTCTTCTTAGAGATTAATGACTGGTATGCGTATAAAGCCCTCGCGATGGTGCAGAAACAGTATCTCAAGGCGAAGGCTTCACTTCTCAAGAGTTCAGAATATCCTCTTCCTCCGTGCAGCGGCTCTTTCTCTCGGCAATACGGCCTTCCTTGCAGTCACATGATCCTTGACTATCTAGAGTTGCAGGAGGTCTCGCTACACGAGAAGAGAGTAGTTACACTTCGTCCCCTCGAGGATAACTTAATTGACGGCTTCTGGGCCATTCGTGGCGATGATGTAAGTAACTTTCATATTGGAATCTATATAATTTACTAATAAATTAGTATGAGAGGAACCCATATGCCCGCATTCGCGACCCACGCATCGTCCCTCGCAGAATAGCCCCAAAGAACAAACCTCTTCCCGGTGAGCCTGACAAGCCCGCCGAACCCGCCGAGCCCGAGCCGGCGATAGCTTCAGCGGCTCCTCCTCCTTCGCGCCCGGCTACGCAGTCAACTAGGCAGTCAGCCCCGCCGTCACAGGCACGGCGACCACGGGCCAGGAAGCCAACCCGGAATGATGCTATCGCCACTGCTCTAAGGGACATGATCAGAGAGGAATTTGCTGTTTTCCGGGCTTCAGGGGAGACTGAGGCGCTCGGAATAGCTTCACCGTCCCCTCTCATCATCCAACAGCCTGTTCAACAGCGGTCACCTTCTCATAGCTTCGCTCAACGGTCGGCGGTGGCACACAGAGGGCTTCAGAGGCTGCCCTCGGGTTTCGAGGCTTATGAACCTCCTCAACCACTCCGAGGAGGGCGTTTTGGGCCATCGGAATACCCTCACATCTTTGACGCTCCTGGCACATTCTCTCCTATTGAGAATGCGATCCCGTCGGTAGAGGGAGGGAGTCAGGGGCGGTTTACGCAATTCTCTGAGTCTGATGTAGATACCATAGTAGTTCGGGGGCCATAGCAGAGCCCGCCAAAGCGTTAGAGACAATTGAAGACTTGAGGCAGCGCACAATCTAGCTATGTGAGAGTGGCTGTGATAATATAAGTAATTAGAATAGCTTCAACACAAAGAACACAGGGGAGGGACCCACGTGACTTCTGTAAGAAGAAGGCGGTGAGGGGGCTCTATCCCTTAATTGGTAGGCGGTGAGAGAAAAACGGGTCAATTACCGGATTTGGATAAAACACAGGGACAGGAACCAAAGTGCACAGGGGCTCGAAAGTATCCCGAATACGCTAGGCCCTAACTACTATATCCCCCAGATATAATACTCTAGCGCCGGAAATCATACCTATTCTTCCTCTAACTAGCCAAGCTCGCTTCCTATTTGCTAGGTACTACCCGCTAGCGGCTAAGCTGTAATAATATTACCTAGCAAGTAATATGAAAATTCCGACAACGGCATGCTGGCTTGCCTCATTGTGTGTCATGAGTCCAGGTTCTGGGTTAAGCCGGGTTCCGTCGTGCGTTATTGAGTGGCGCTTGTGAATCAATGCAATCGGGTCCGAGCCTGGTCCTAGCATACCTTACCCTAGAGAAGAGGATGAGTGTTGGTCGAAGATGGAGATGGCTGAATTCAGATGATAATTTCAAGGCAACTGCTTAAAGAACAATGGGTGTGAAGTCATTTAGACAAAATTTTAAATAATTAATCTATAATATTCAAAACCAGGGACATCAAGTCCTGGAGCTGGGTTCCATGTATGTGTTAGCCACCCGTTTCTAGCCTAAAGGAGTTTGCTAATTGGTCCCCGCCACCTGACGCGCTGAAACGCGCCTCAGAACCCCGATGTGAAATCATATCATCTTCTTATCTATGTACTTGGCTATACTTCAATTGCTTGAGCCTTGATAAAACATGTCAATTAAGCATGATGAACCCACTCATCATGACAGAGAAACGGCGCCTAAATATCGGTTTCCAAAGCTGGCCAGAGCGTCGATGCCCAGCTGTCTTCTTGAACGGCGCCTTGGCAGGCTGCTTGTTGTCTGTTTCGTCGGTCCCCTGAAGGAGTATTTGCTTCCCAGCAACTGGCTTGGGACGTCCAAACACATAGTCTAGCACGGCTTTGGCCTCTCCTTGGGGTGTCTTGGTTACCACCATGAAATGCGATTCGGCCTCTATGACGATCTGGGACGCAGGGATATTCGTCACGTCTGGCGTGTCAGCCTTGAAGTACAGACCGTCATTTGCGAGCAATTTGGTGACGAGCATTTGGAACTCGGCATGAGTCACTCCAAGCTTTTGTCCCTGGCTCTGTCCGCTTTGCTGCATTCTCTCGAACTTCTCCGTCGCCGCCAGGACCTCGTTGGGGCCGACCTTACCCTTGTCCTTGCCGGTTGAGGAATCCTTGGCGTACATCCACATATACACGAACTGCTCGAACGGTTGTTTCAGCTTGCCAACCAACCAAGGGCGCCTCGACCTCGGGTAGGCCACTTAAGGCGACCTTGACAATGCGCTTGGACGGGACATCGGGTTGCCACGACGTATCGCGCCACTGGACCAGTGTCAGGCTGATAGCCGAGATGTGGACGGACACCGTGCACATGAGCACCTTCGAATCGGGCTCGCCTTTGTTCGCGTCTCCTTTGACGTTGACTAGAACGCATTTGAACGAGAGCACCTCGCCCTCGCCCTTCGGCTTGCCTAGGGGCACATCGAGCACTTCTCCAGGTATGCCGGGGACGTTGCCTTCGCCTAACAGCTCAGTAAGGACAGTTTTCACGGTGGGACGGTTGTCCCCGACACTGTCATTGCCAGACATGCGCAGATCGGCGCCGAACTCCTAGTCGCCGGATGAGTCGTAGTGAAAATCGAGATTTAGTCTCGATCCGCCAAGCTTCCGCACGCCATCGAAGCTGAATTAGGAGCCACCGTCGCCATCGCCAGGACCATAATAGTAGGTGAGACCAAGGTGCTCGAGGCTGATATGCGAGAGCATGTCCATGACGGCGTTGCGGACCTCGCCCTGTGGCCAGAAGGGAGCAAGGTGGGATACCCTTAGGCCATCGATGCTGTCACGCCCTTGTCCTTTTGCTCAAAATGGCGTTTAATGGACACGGCGAGGTTGTCCAGTGACAGCATCGGAACCTGCGTTGGTTTGTCCTTATTGTAAGTGCACGAGATGGCACCTTCGATTGTTATCGCCTTAGCGTCTAACTGCACGTGCGCATCTGTCACCACTGTGGGCACACCGGCAGGCTACGAGTCTATTCCCAAAAGCCTTTTCAGGTCCACAACATCGATGGCTGCATTTGGGTCACTGGGCTTGACCTCCAGGTCTCGCATGCGGCCCAGGTGCTGTTCTTGTCTTGTAGTCCTCGTCGCCACCTGATGTAATTCCGTCTTTGTTTCCACGTTTGCGGGCAGCCCACTTGAGCAATTGGGTCAACTCGCTGTCTTTTCCTTGGCCAGGTGCATCACGTTGCAGACGCAGCCTCACAGACTTGTCACTGATGGAAATGTAGAGGCTAAAATCGAAGCCGGCTAGATTTTCTGTTAAAAATAAGATAAGATAAAATATCATAGTTACGTTATATTACTTAATAGTTGCGTTAGTCGTGGTTTGTTCTCTCCGATGTATGGGATTACTTAAAAGTAGGTAGTAGTCTCCCTGAAAAAAGCTTCATAGTCGAGTTATATTATATCCACCTGGAGGATTTCTAATCGCGATAACCCTGGAAACTTCTCTGCGCGGGGGATATACTTTCGGCACCCTATGGCTACGCTGGGCTCCTTCTTATTACCTTTGCCCTAGTTACGGTTAATTTGGAGTGAGATGCTCTGTTTGTTTTGCTATTGCGACAAAGTTTTCGATTGACTAGAAACCTGTGGTGTGGCCTCTCTACTCAAGTAGTTAGAGAAAGGTGGCATTCATCAAAGCCATCACGTTGGGCATCAAGTCAATCCAAGTGCCTATGTCGTGTAGACTTCGTAGTGTTCTGCAGCTAGTGCTGCTGCTATGTATGTAACAGTATGGAAGAGACATCGATGGGAAGGATCTGGAAGAAGAACTAGTAAATTGCCTAGCACTAAGCCCTCGAGTGTTGTTGGATTGCTTATCCCATAAGTTGGCATAAACCTGCAACCCGTACCCCGCCCCACTTGGCCCCGTGATGACCTCAGTACATG